>JAVSBS010013253.1:0-17001 GCA_033124195.1 Coracias cyanogaster
CCTCGGGGCGCCGCCGGCGGGGGGCGGGCAGGGGCCGAAGCGGAGCCGGTGGCCGGGAGCAGGAAACGCCGCGGGCGGCTGTAAGGCCTTCAGCGGAGCGGAGCGCCGTGGGGAGACCCGCCGCCGGCGCGGTGAGTACGGCCGCCTGGGCGCAGGGCCGGGGCCGGCGGGGCCGCCGGTGCAGGTGAGGATCCGCTGAGTCACCTGCCCCGCCGCCGCCCGCTCCCCCGGTTCCGGTGCTTCGGGACGGGGCCTGGGCCGCGCTGCCCCCGCCGCCACGCGAGCGGAGCCCGGCCCCTCCGGGCGGCGCGGGGGTTGTCCCCGCCGCCCCGCTCCCGCCGGGCCCGGGCGCTCGGCACCACCTCTGCCCGTCGTGCCCACGGAGGGATCTTTGTTGTGCTAAAGCTGCTTAGGAGCCGGGCCGCCGCTCTGGGCGTGGGGCAGCTCTGGCCGGGCCGCGGCGGGGGAAGCCGCCGGCAGGAAAAAGGCCGTGCTGGGAGCGCGCCGCTCACCTGTTCTCCCGCGGACTGAGCGGCCTCGGGCCGGAGAGAAAACGCACCCGCTAGAAATGCACGTCTCAACATCTGACCGCTCGGTTTCGTTTTAATTAGGTTCCTGGTCAAAGGCTTTGGAGTAACCATGGATAAAAGAGGAGGCATAACAGAAACTGAAAATGGTGACGCTTTCCTGGAGTTGAGCAGAGTTACGACAAAGTACCCACATCGTTACACAAAGGTTAGCTCTCCCCTGTCCTCCAGAATCTGGGTGTGAAAGTCTTGGTCGGAGAAGTAGGGAGAGGAAGATGGAGGCTTCTGTGAGAGGGAAGCAGTAAGACTGAGATGTGCATGATGGCATAAAACAAGCAAGTTGTTAAAAGTGATGTAGCCGTGCAATCCTGTCCTCGATATACTTCTGATTCCCACCACCTGATTTTAATATCTGAGCACCTCACAGCATGTGCTGGAGAGATTATGGTGAAGACAAGCATGTTCTACCAGCTTTCTCAAGTGCTTGCACTTCATTCATCCAGTTTTGCTGTCAGCAGTGTTCCTTTAAGAAGTTGACCAAAACATTTCCTCATAGTAGATGCCACTTCAGTGGAACATAGAACCCACTAGGTCTTACCCGGAGCTTTAATGTGTTTACTGAGATGCCTTTTGTTATCTTAACTTGCCCATATTTGGCTGCCTGAGCACTTAGTGCTCCAACCAATGCTTAGTGTTGAAACTCAGCACAGGTGCTTTTGTTTAGCGGTGATACCTAAATAGATGCACAAGTGGAAGAACAATAGCTAAATAACTTGGAAATAAAGATTCTTCCAATACTAAGTGAGTTTGTTGTACTCTGGGGTTTAAGGCTCAACTCTTGTTTGAGGTTTTGGTACCACTGCTGACACCTGCTTGTAGAGTCTCAAAAGGTGGCTGATTTTCCCGTTGCTGAAAGCTGTGGGAACAGGTGGTCATCGCTTTGTGGATATTTGTTAAGGTACTTTGCAACAAATGGTCTGAAGTGCGGAACAGGGTGAGACAGTGTACTGTTGCTGACTGTTATCTTACTTGAGAAATTCTGAACTGTTAGCTTCCTAGCAGGTTGTTTTTTAAAAAGAAAAAAATTATCATCGTGGCTCTGTTCTGTTGAGATAGCAGGGCCAGCTTATTTTGACTAGACAATAAACCTCGTACTTCTGAATTGGCAAAACTCACATGGGAATGGCATGACTTTGTAATTCTCTCTAACTTTGTAGAAAAGCTGTACACCTAACCTTCTAGGATGCAAAGTATACTATTGTTCAGACTTTATTTAATTAACTATTAAGTGAAGGAGAGGAGCTGCCTGGAAAAGTGGTATCTGTACTCGTTCAGTCTTGCCCAGCTCCTCTTGGGAGTAGTAACTAAATGTAGCTTCAAATTCTGCTTGCTTTTTGGGGCAGTATTCAGCTACTGGTAACTGTGTGCGGAAATGGATGCATTTGTAGCTTCAGCTTTAATTCCATACCTGTGGTTTCTGATCAGGATAAAGTTGCAGAATTAGTGCCTGAAGGCATCTAGTCTTGTTTATTTGTTGGTTTCCAAGGAGGCTAAAGTTAAGAAACACCAGACATCAATCTGTGTTAAAGTACCTTGCATCATATGGGTTTTTTTACAAGTAGCATCTTAAATACAGTTGGTGTAAGGTGCTCATGTAATCAACATTGTAAGGCATCTTCACATGATCTAGTTTCCTACTAATTAGTGATGGGAGGAATGCTGTTTCAGGACATGTGTTGCTGGTTTGGAAATGGGACTGATTTCCTGTAACAGTTTATATTCACTTATTACCATTAGGAAACCAATTGGCTCATACTGTGAATCTTCCTAAACTGTTTGAATAAAACATAACAGCTGAATACACTTTGCCCCACTCACCTAAAAGTACTAGTATCTTAATTTAAAAAAAAAAAAACAAACCAAAACCCAAACCACACTCTGGAAATGCTGGTGCTACTCTCCTCTGTTAAGAGTGTTATATAGTCTGAGATGGATATTCTCTAGCTCTTTGGCAGCTGGAGCTCCAAGGGTGCACAGCTAATGGGTGAAAACCAAGAAACAATTCAAATTTTCCTCACTTCAGTGGAAGAATTGCAATAGGATCTGATTGTGAGTCTGGACTCCCTCTCGTGGCCAACAAAACAGTCAGTTTCCAGTCTGGTGAGGGACACTACTGTTAATACTTGTGATAGCTGCATCAGGCTATGATACTATTACAGCACTGATGTTCCTTGAAGATTAAGGTTTATTTGGGAAGCTGTGGGCAAGGAGGCCAGTCTCTGTCCCTTTAATGGAACTCTTTTTGCCAAAGACTTGCCCAGGGTGATGCTTAGATGCAAGTGTATTTGTGCATATTAAGGTTTTGCCCAGCTACTGAGCTGCCATCTGGAAACTTTCAAGTATCCAGCTTACATAGCTAATGAACTGATTTTAATCACATGGGGATAATGATGTAAAAGCTGCAGAGGACGTTGTATGCTTGGGAAAAAGGTAAAGAGATTTCCTTCTTCACTTTGATGTGTGGTGTCTGCTGTTGGGATTTCTTCTTCCTTCCAGCTGCCCACTGATTTCTGCACAGTTCTGAACTGATTCAGTGGGAGTGAGGCAGACTGAAGAAAGCTAATCTAGGGAGAATGAGTGCATTTAATTAGAAATACGCACTTTGACTGCAGCTGAATTAATGGTGATTCAAAGCACCATTAATAATGCTTTTTAAATGTAGGAAACTGCAGTGAGACTGCAGATTGATTACTAACTGCTCAGGGTTGTGCAATAGTAAACTAGGGACTATTTGAAAGCTGGTAGAAAGTGGGAAAACTGAAGTAATTCACCACAGATTTGCTATTGGGTGGAGTGGGTAATTGTATAACATACATTTGGATATCTTGAAATTGGTGGTGGTCAGCAATTGCAAGCTCATCTGGCATTTCCAAATCTATATTAGCACCTGGTGTTGTGGTTATGCTTTTTTTACCTGCTGAATCTTAGATAGTATTAAACATAAGGATTTTTATTTGCTCTTGAACTTGCTAGTTCCAGTATCAATGATGCCTGTCTCATTTATAAGCTGAGCTGTCCAGGGAATAGTTAAACATGTATGATGTGAACAGCATTTGAAGTGTTAACAAGGACTGAACCTGACCTGGTAAGGCTTAGTGCTTCAAGTCAGTGTTTGCTCAGTGGCCGCTGGTAGAACAACTGAAAAATAAACTTTCTGTCTAATGTCAACTTTTCACTGCAGTATTTCACAGGAAATGAAACAGCATACTGGGAAACTTGGGTTGTCAAATTAAAATATTGAATTGAACAGGCAGTCTGGAATAGGTATTTTGGGTCACTTGAAGCTTGTGTGGGTGAGAATTGAAATTAACCTCTTGCTTGTTCTAGGAGGAACTGCTGGATATTAAAGAGCGTCCCTACTCTAAGCAAAGACCTTCCTGTCTTTCTGAAAAATATGACAGGTATTTTCTTGATTATACAAAAACTATATACATTTCTTCAAAACCAAGTTTAAATAGCAAAAAAATTCTTAGCTAAGAAGTGCACTTATATTGATGCAAGATGTACATGCTCCAGAGTTTAGTGTATGACAGTGTTCCAGAAATACTAATCTACTAGGTAAGACCTAATGCTCTAGCTAGGAATTTTGTGCTTTCAACAAAGATTATAAAGAGATCCAGCAGAAACGAACTTCGCACAGCACAAGTCTTATAGACTTGCAGGAAAAACCTACCAAGAATGTAGAGGACTGTATAGCACAGACTGACTGGGTCATGTTGTAACAAGCTGACTCGCTTGATGGATTGCTTTCCCCTGTTGACAGTGCACCTCATTTAAAACTGGAAGTGGGAGTGTTCTTGGCTTGTGTTTCAAAGTTTGCCAAACAGCAGTATCTTTAATGTTCAGATTAACTTAGTGAACAGAAGTATGAAATGGAGGTAAAATTTTTCTGAATTCTTAAGCATAGTGGCATATGATCTACTTGAGCTATTTTTCAGTGCACCTGGCAAACTTCGTCAATAACTAGTGGGATAACATGTCTGTAGTTGTCCCTTTTATAATCTCATGCTGGGTATTGTACTCTTTTACAGAAAGGGTTCAGAGTTCTATATATGAGGTAGATAAAGTATGGTAAGGCAAAGATTTAGAAGTTGGGTAGGAAGGATGTTTCACTTGTACAGATTGCTAGTCAGTCAATTTTAGGTTTTCAGCAGCAGAAATTATTAGACTACAGGTAGCAAACAGCCCTGCAATTTCATTTCTGTAGTGATGGTGTCTGGGATCCAGAGAAGTGGCACGCATCTTTATATCCGAGTTCAGGAAGAACTTCACCCGTGGAAAGCTTTAAGAAAGACTTGGATTCAGATCGGACTTCTCTTATGCGTAGGATAATAGGTAAGTGTGTTCTTACAGCACAAGACTCAATACTGAGCACGGGCTGCTTGCAAAACCTGTCATTTGGGATGACACAAGATTAAAAAAGCCTCCTTGAAAATTGTTTGACTGCATAGAGTAAGTGTTAAGGAAATCTTAGTTGCTCCAGCTACCGTCTAGTTTCTATTCTGGTAACTGTTACCTAAGAACAAATGTAGGTAGCAGTCAGTTACTATATCCTACTATTCCTGCTGTATAATAGTAAATGTATATGTAATAATGCAAGTGCAGGGGACAGTTTCCCTACAGTTCAAGACTAAGTATTTAGAAGGTCTGTAGTGGGAAAGCAGGTGCTTTATTTCTTAAGAGACTGCAGTGATTCCTTAATACCCAGCTGTAAATTTAATTTTTTTTCCTCCTGTACTTCCTGTGGTCTCAGCTAGATCAGCTTGGCAAAAATGAGTGTTTTGCTTCAAAAAGCTCTGAGATAGCAGCAAGGCAATGCAACAGAAGGCTGTTATACAGAGAACTAGCTTGTATTTACAAATACATTGAATTTAATGTTTTTGTGTGGTCTTTGACTTGCAGATCCAAGAGAGCGAGTGAAAGAAGATGACTTGGATGTAGTCTTAAGTCCACAGAGGCGAAGCTTTGGAGGTGGCTGTCATGTAACGGCAGCTGTTAGCTCACGTCGAGCAGGGAGCCCGTTGGAAAAGGAGAATGATGGTGTCCGTATTATTGGTGGCCGGAGGATTGGCAGTGGAAGAATAATCTCTTCTCGGAACTTTGATAAAGACCACAGGGGTGGTGAAAAAGACATACGTGATTCTAGAGATGCAAGAGACCGAGATCGTGAGAGAGACTACAAAGATAAACGCTTCCGGGTTTGTTCTTTCTTTTCCTGATTGCACACTTAAATCAGTTTTTGAACACTTTGCACTAAAGCAACAGGGGCAGGTTAACTGCATACAGCGGCTGTGTTCTGGCCTTAAAAGCACCTTTATAGTGTAAAGGGTGAGCACTCAGTGCTTCAAAAACTTTGTTTTCAGTCCTTTGAACAGCTCAACTGGGATGCATCTAGTAACTTAGAAACCTTGCCTCTGGTAGGCTCAACAGCAAGGTATTCAAAAGTCTTGTAGTTCACTTGTAGTTCCTGACCTGGCAGTTGTCAGTGAACTTTGTTTTTAACCTCAGCAGATGGAAGCTTTCTGTGCTTTCAGGCTTTTTTTTAAGGAGGAACCACTGGCCTGCCTCTTCAGGATACAAACCTTGGCTTTGTGCAGGCACTTGCAAACCAACAGCCTTCAGTGTAATGAAGCAGAAATTCAGCTGTGAATTTTTTGAAATTTAAAAGCTTACTGAGCATGCAAAATATGCCTATAAACCTTACCAAAAAAAGCCCAGAACTGGTGTGAAAGAGTTGTCCTTTGCTTTGGAGGTCAGGGAGGAATCTTATAAAACAGCATTTTTATGGTTAATGTTTTTCATGTCCCACTTCAGAGGGAATTTGGTGACAGCAAACGTGTCTTTGGGGAGCGAAGAAGGAATGACTCTTACACTGAAGAAGAACCTGAGTGGTTCTCTGCGGGTCCTACAAGTCAGTCTGAAACTATTGAGCTCACAGGCTTTGATGATAAAATTTTGGAGGAAGATCACAAAGGGAGAAAACGTACAAGACGACGCACAGCCTCGTTAAAAGAAGGTAATGGCAACTTTGACAGAAACTTTTTTTTCCACGAGTATGGCACATTGCTGGATGTAGAGGTGATTGTTACAGATCCAGGAAAGGGTGAAGAATAATGTGGTTACCAACCTTTTTCTTAAACTTGCCTAGCTTTTGGTTGTCCCATAGCACAAGGTGAAAGGCACATGACCAATCTTTCAGATGGAAAAATATTTTACCACTTATTTTCAAAAAGACAGGCAGAACTGAGAGGCTGGGGAGAAACCTTGTATGGATGTTGAATGATACTGGGAATTTATAAGCTATTAAAATGCTCTTGTCCATTTCTATATCCTGCTGGGTGCTAAAGACTTGGTTTAAGCTAATCCTCTGAGGTACTGGAAATGTTTTTTCCTTTTAGTAATACCACCATTAGCAGCGCTGAGTTGGATGTACAGCTGCCCATAATATAGCTTTAAGCTGAATTTGCAGACTATCTGAATTTTCTGCAGTTAGTCCTACTGATAAAGCTCTACTATAAACTTCTGCAGCAAGAAAGAAGATGACTTCTTAATGCTACAAATTCTGCAGGTGGACAGTATAAACCTGAAGAGTTCAGGTTTAGTTGTATTCATCTAACTAAAATGTATTATGGTTTCAAGTGTGCTAGGTTTGTAGGTACAGCTGTTTTGCAGCACCTATGCAATCTTGTTGAGTCTTCCTCCTGTGGGAGGAATAGGAACAGTATTTGTCATATGTTGACAATATTAAGAACTCGCATCAAGTACCACACTTCAGGGAGTCTGCTCTTGGGGGCATCTGGGAAGAAAGCAGGAGCTGCCAAAGGGTCCTGGATAGAAAACCAGCAGCATTTAACTTACAGGAACAGCTGTCTCTGCTTGGTGTGACGTATCAGATATGTTCTGTATTCTTCCTGGGTTGATCAAGATGCAGTTGTTTCAATGGTAACTCTTATTTTCTTGAAGTAGATAGTGTTAGACTGAAAGCTGAGCTAGGAGCTCTACCGGGTGCTAGTTTCTGTTGTGGCAGACTGCAGCCAGCACAATTTAACTGGTGAAGTATCACATAGGTGACTGCTTTGGTCCTATGCTTCTAATTCCTAGGCACATGCATGGACTGTTAGGCACCGTTCCCCCAGGAAAAAGGTCAGTGACTCGGCAATCATCTGGTTTTCTTTTTAAGGGATAGAATGCAATGGTGGAGTGGCAGAAGAGGACGAAGCACAAACTGTCCTTACCAATGAAACCCCAGCAGATCAAGAAGTTCCTAGGGAAGCTGTTTTACAAGAACCAGCTCCAGGAGAGTTTGACTTCAATGAGTTCTTTAACTTGGATAAAAGTGTTCCTGGCCTGGCTTCGGTGAGGGATTTTTTTAAAGATGCTGTATTCATGTGAAGTATTTTTGTTACTGCTGCATTCAGTGAAAGCTGGAACTTTTTTTGCTTTGTCAAGTTGCTTTATGTGGTGTGTAAGTCTAAGATGAATTTGCAGAGATTTAGCTTTGGAATGTTAGGATGTTACTTCTGCTTAGTCCAGTTGGACTTGATCTTAAAGGTCTTTTCCAACCTAAACGATTCTGTGATTCTAGAACATTATCCCATCTCCAAAGAAAGTGTATGAGGCAAACGAGCTGACTATTTCTCCTTTTGTTTGATTATTACTTAGTCTCAAAATAAGCATCCTGGCTGGATCTTCTTTGGAAGTAGTACCGATATGTTCAGAGAAGATTCACTGTACAAATTTAGTATTGCTGAAAACAACCTATTGCAGCAAATGGATGCTTTGTGTGAGCTTTCTGGAAGGCTGTAAGCCTGGAGACACCTGATGAGTACTGCCTCTGAGATACAGTTGCATTGTTATCAATGCCAGTAACGTTGTCTGACAGGGTTTAAATCTTGTATTACTGAAACCCCTGTAGAGTGGTCAATTCATTATTTAGAACTATTACTACTAGCTGGAAAAACAAACATAGCCTACTAATTCAGTCAAGAGCATGTTTAAACATTATTGGTGTGACCAATGGGTATTCTGTGTAGCCCAAGTCATACACGGGATGCTGCTGATACCTAGGAGCTAGGAACAAGACTATGAAGAGAAAAGACTGACACTTGCACCACAAGTTTTTTTTCCAATAGTGGTTTTTTACCTCCAGCCACGATTTAATGGGGATTCTGATACTTCTGTTGGCAGAGTGCATTTCTTGAACCTCTGATCTCTAGAGGTATTAGTGGGTTGTTGGTGTCGCTGTTTTCAGTCCGAAAGCTGTAACTGGTCTGTATCTTGGCATGCTTTCTCCCCTTCACCACAAGAAGGGGTAGGCAGGTCCAGCAAGTACTAAGCATGGGCCGAACTCCTAAACTGCTGATGTTTCTATTCTGATCTCTCCATCATTAGGAAGAAAAGCTTGTCTTGACTGTTCTAGGTGATTAACTGATGAGTAGATAGAATTTGAGTTAAAAGGCTTAGTGTTGTAGAAAGGTAAATGTTTTAGTTTGGTTTTTCAACATAGTTTGACAGCAAAGAAACAGACCTGATAGACACTTTAGAAAGTAAGGTTTATAAATAGAATCCTGATCTAGTGCTTAATGTGGAAAAGTTGCTTGCACTAAGAAGGGTTCATCATATGGTGGCAGTAATTTGACAAATACATACTGGAGAGTTTGTTCTCCCGATAGGTGTAAGCGATGCGTCTTTAGACTTGTCAATCTGACTTTTAGCATATCTGCAAGATGATAACTCCTTTCAAGAGCAGGGAATTCCCAAGTCACAAAATGTGTACTGATGAAACTTCAGTGGGTAGATGTTATAATTTGTCCAAAAAGCGAGTTTCAGACTCACCAGAGCATAATTATAATATTCCTTCTTTGTACTGTGGGTGTCTGTGACAAGTAGATTTGTACATTTCCTGACATAACTCTCTTAATTCTTCTTTTGTGTTAGTCAAACCAGAACCAAATGGATCAATACTGTCTTGTTTTTGCTGTTGTAAAGTGTTGAGTGGCCCTTGTTTCAGAGAAAACAGCTTCTCTGGCTGAAGGAAGCTCTTCTTCCTTTTGTCTAAAAGTAAATATGCTGCATGGTGAAATTGTCCGTGCCTATCAAGCAGGCTTTTGACGGGATGTTCTCTTGCAAGATAGAAAAAGCTTTAGTTTGAGTTTAAAATTTTTGTGCTGGCTTTTAAATACTTGTAGTGATGAGCAAAGAGGTAAACAGTCTGAAGTCCCTACAGTTTATAGTGACTAAGTCTCTGAAGTACTGCTCAGTGACCTGAGCTCTGTCTGGAGGGAGGCAGAAGGCGCTAGCTGCCAGCGCTCTGCGGATGATGCAGACTTCATTGACTTGAATGCAGCCCCCTCTTTATTCCTAGAGTAGTTCAGCATGTGAAGTGCAAGCAAGTAGCCCTTTGCTAGTGACCTTCTCCTCCAGCCTTTGTGGGATGCTTGCAAGTTAGGGAGTAGTATTTTTACTTCATTCCAGGCACTGTCCTTGGCCAAGGCTGGAACGGAATTGAATCATGATTGCAGAAAACCCAACAGATGACAGTACTCCTGTACAGTGATAGCGATGAGCCTGGAGCCGTCTGACTGTCAGAATTCCTAGTTGCTATAGTTTAATTCTTGTGACAAATGCTTCTTAATTTTTTTGGCCCATCCACTTTAAAATGACATAGTTAATGATCTTTGGATGCTTGGATTATGCTGTTTCAGTTAGTTTTACACTGAACTGTTTGGTATAAATAAGATGTATGATGGATTATACTGACTACACAAATGTTGCCATATTGGAAGGAAAAAAGCAGCTGAAAGCTTCTAAACTCTGGGAACAGCATCTGGTTGTCTGTATCAGAAGAATCTTGGTTTCCCAGTAAAGCTTCTCAAAGATGTTGCTGGTTTTTGCTTTGGTTAAGATTATCCTTTTTTTTCTCCCCATAACCTAGATGATAGAGGACGTGCTGGGCGAAGGTTCAGTGTCTGCCAGCAGGTTCAGCAGGTGGTTCTCTAATCCTAGTCGTTCTGGAAGTCGGTCAAGCAGCTTGAGATCTACACCACACGAGGAACTGGAGAGGCTAGCAGGTAAGACTGTAGGACAGTGAAGGGTCAGATAGTGTCCTTCCATATTCTCTCCTACTCATTCAGTAAGAGCATGGCAGGCAGAGCTTTAGGATAGTGAATTCTGCTACAGTTTAAGCACTTGACATTCTTTCAGAAGCTCTTAGAGTAAGCAGTTATAAGTGTTTTGGTTTTTTACAAATGTTCTTGTCATGCTTCCTGATGACTTGCCAGCTGATCTTGGGCAAGGGGTGTGAGGCTTAACTTTTCAGTCACGTTCTGAAGTTGGTTACCAGTGTATGTTCATCTCAAGACATTGGGTTGGTAAACTGATGTCGCAGTGCTCCTGGTTTTGCTGTTTCAGGTCTAGAGCAAGCAATTCTCTCCCCTGGCCAGAACTCTGGAAACTACTTTGCTCCCATTCCATTGGAAGACCACTCTGAAAACAAAGTGGACATCCTAGAAATGCTACAGAAAGCCAAAGTGGACTTAAAACCTCTTCTCTCAAGTCTTTCAGCCAACAAGGAAAAGCTTAGAGAGAGCAGTAAGTGCCTCTTCAGATATTGTCGAGTTCTTGTGATGCAGTATCTCACGGCAAGAGGCTTGCTGGTCTGGAAACCTCAACTGCCAGGTGCAGGAGTAGGAAGCATTACAGTTTTATGCTACTGAAAACCCAATATTCAACAGATCTCATTTGTGTTGATATCATCACTGGTCCTTTTCATCCTAATCACAGGATGACATCAGGACTGTCAGACTACTTTACTGGCCAGTAATCATGTTAAGATGATGCAAGTCTTGATCTGAGTTTCCAGCTTTGTCTGTGGCATTTGCATGAGCTTTTTATACCAGAGACTGGTAATGTCGGCTCTGAAAACATGGCATTTAAACTCTGGCTTTACTGAAAACTTAGTGTAAGTCATTCTTGCAAACATCTATAATGGATCACATTGATCCATTAAGTATCAGTGTCTAAAAAGATGAGCAGTGGCTTGAGGATGTCGATTTTTTTCAAGTGTGTACCATAAACTTGAACTTCTCAAGAGTATCCCAGGAAACCTAGTCTGTTAGAATTCACTTTTGCTAGCATCAGCTCTTCTAAACAGACTTCAGGGCTGACTTTAAACTTAATGTTCAAGGGCACCTCCAAGGTAGGGATTTGCATGTTTGGGCCCATAGCATGCGTGGAGGGTACAAAATGCATGTTCTTCGGAATCTTGAGGTCTAATTCTGAATTGGTTTCTTTGGCAAGCAGCATGTGTTGCCATGTAAACTGGACTGAACAAAACGTAATGCTACTCTGATTTGTGAAGTAGCAAGGAAGGAAAGCATCCAAGCACTGCAAATGTTCCGAAGCATCCAGTCTGGAAGTAGGGAGTGTTGGCTCACATGTAGAAAACTCTTTCTTACTTTGACTTAAATAGAACTACAAGTCTTTTCTGTGTTCTGCATAGTCTGACTCTCCTACTAAAAGCTTTTTAAACTTTGATCCTCACAAACCAAGAATGGAGGAACAAAAAATTGTGGGGAAGCTTGAGTTCACTGAAAGTTCCTGATGTGGGTTCTGTATTCCCATAAAATGCTTTACAGCTCTTCAAGAGTTCTGGAGTTACCAGGTCAATTTCCATCCATTAACTTCATATTTTTCCTCATGTTCCATACTGCATGTCTGCATCATTGCTTCTTTTTTCCACCTTCTTGCCCACATTTCCAGTAAATCTTACGTCTTTGGGCCAAAATCTGCTATAGCGCAATCCATGGCATGCTTGTGTCTCCTCTTCCTTTTCTCTGAAGGTGTCATACCTTGCGATGTGTTAGCTGGTCCATAAAGCATGTCTGTCCTTGATGTCAGGCACTGAGAGATATTCACATATACATACACTGGCAAAAAGTACTGCTTAACAATACTTGTACCTTATCCTGGTCATGCCAGTGAAAATCTTTCTATAGTGACTCTTAATTCTGAGCAAAAAAAATTCTACTTCGAACTTCATGCCCATCAACCTAAGTGTGTAATCGAGTCTCCAAAGTATCTAAATTTTCCAGGTATGTATTCTCTACTTATGAGAGCTTCAGACAATTTGACATTGCTTGCACTGTGGCTGTAAGACCATCTGGTCTCCTGGAGTATAAGATAAATGGAACTTTCCTAATTGAAAAAGGACAAAGCCAGTTGTCAAATTAGTATTTGATGTTAGAAGAAGTTGAAGTAATAAAATGTAGTAACAATGTATCTTGCAGGATAAATGAAAGCTAGTGAGAACTTAGCAGTTGAAACCTAAACAGGTTCTTATAAATTCTTACATGCCTTTAGTTGTGCATGGCAGTACTCCTAATTTGTGTATCAGTCTAGACGCAAGTCAGACATGGTTTGACAGTTAATGTGAATATCAGAAGATAAGTTTTTTGGCTGTTCTGTGTTTTCAAACTGTATTCAACACCTACAGAAGAATTATTTGCTCACTTGTAAACAGAAGTGTGCTTTACCAGTATTTCTCCTGTATTTCTCAGCACATTCAGGAGTTGTACTTTCAGTGGAAGAGGTTGAAGCTGGGCTAAAAGGCCTAAAAGTGGATCAGGAGGGAAAAATTGCTACTCCGTTTATGGCTGAGCAAATGGAGGAAGCGTTGAATGTCACTGGCTCCAGACAGACAAAGAAAGATGGAGATATGACGGCATTTAACAAACTAGTCAGCAGCATGAAGGCAAGTGGGACTCTACCTTCACAGCCCAAAGTCAATGTAAGTAGCAGACACCTGGCTCTCCTGAACTCTGCTAAGACATGGGTTATGAACTGGAAACCCCTTATGTGACCCTTCTAAAAACATATGAGCCATGACTGGATACAGCAGCATGATTTTAAATATAGGCTTACATTTAGACTATGGTTGTTTGGAGGGGAAAGCAAGGGAGGTGCCATAGTCATTTTTTCCCTAGCCAAGGTAATTAAAAGTGAGGCTTTTTTCAGTTCAGAGTTCACGGGGTTGCTTTTGTGTTTAAATTTCTGAAAACTCCAGGACTCTAATACTATCTGAGAAGTCTGCCACCTCGAAAGCAGACTTTTGTGAATATCTAATTCAATTGATTAATACCTGGACTTGAAGACTATAAATACTTGCCCCCCAAAAGACCCTGCATGACGAAAAGGCTGAATCCTCTACTGCAGAGGACACTTTGATTAGTATCTAAGATTCTCCTACGCTTGAACTCCTTCTGTCTGAACCTTATTTAATGAAAACAAATGCATCTGTAGAAAAGAGTTTTCAGTCCTCAGTCTGTTCTTTACAGAAGACTCATGAGTGTTAGTTTAATGGTTGCATTAGTGCTGCTATTAAAAGGCGTATCTGTTAAGATGTTTTCAGTATGGGTACAGCTAACACTTAGCTGAAGCTCAGATGTCTTGCCCTAGTGACTTTTTTAATAAAGGTGTGTCAGTGCGCAGTCCTAATTTTAAACTTGGTTTTTAAAGTTATTTGTACTAAGATAAAACTAAACTGAGTACTTGTTAGCTGAAAGATTAATATCAAACAACAGATGATACTGAGCTTTAGTATGGAAGAGATTGTAGTATGGAATTTCATCCTGCTACTAACTGCCTAAACAGAATTCTTGACCCAGAAGCTATCAGTAACCACTTCTGGAACCATAAAATACTTCTAAGAACTGAGTCTAAAGCATGTTTTTCCTGCCAAGCTATACCCAAGGACTTTTAGCCTCATCCCACTTCACCAAAAGATAGTGAAGTGTATAAATTTGCCCTGTAAAGAATTTGCAGACCGATTTCACACTTAAATCGAGACTTTCATTTCTGGCTGTCCTTTAACACTGACAAGTAATTGTGATGCATGGAAGCATATATTAAATAGTTTAATGTACAAGCACTTTTCAGTTTGTGCATAGTTTCAGTTGGTTGCTTGGCCCAATGTTTCATCTCCAGTTTACACAATCAAATTCATCCATCTTACTCAAAACTGAATAAGGTGTGTTGAAGTACCTGTATGCATTCTGGCACTAGGCATTTTCTTAGCTAGTGAAGGTCTGTGAGCCATTTATTTGGCTGATGCATAAACTATGGTTCTTACAGAACAGGCAACATTATTTCTACCAGTGAGACATTGTTTTAAAGAGTTTGCTTGTTATAGCTACATCTAATTTACCATGTTTTCATTTTCTTAGCAGAGCCTTGAGAGTCACTTAATGTCACCTCCAGAGATACCAGGCCAGCCTCTAGCAAAGAATATTCTGCAGGTATATATGACTGTGGGGGGAGGCACTTAAAAGCGTATCCCCAGTGGGAAAACAAATTAGTTGAAAATAATACTTTTAAGGCAATGATGGGATCAGTAGTCAGATGTGACTCTACAGAGAGGAAAAAGAACTAGTCACTAGTTCAGTCTACTTAAACATTGGTCTTCGCAAGCTGTTTCCCATGATTACAACTTGAAAGAGAAAAACCTGGCATGTGCCTAATTGAGGGCAATCCAGAATTGGTGTATCTAGTTGCACAAATCCACCTTGTCTCTAACTTGCTATAAATAGTGTAGTAAAATGAGCTTGATTGTATACTGAACATTCTTTTATTACTTATTCTTAGGAACTTCTTGGTCCACCCATTACCAGACCTACTTCATCAAATGTTTTAAGTGGCCTGATAGGTGGTTTGGAACCTGCAGCCTCTTTACTGACCCAGAGAGCACCTTCTCCCCCTATTCCACCTGTGTTTCAAACTCGAGCTGCTTCTGCAGATTACCTGCGCCACAGAATATCTTCACCCATTGGTGAGACTGGTTGCAAAACAGAGGTGGTTTTTTTTTTTCTTTATTACTTGAGTTTGTTTTAAAGAATGTTTTGCAGAACAAACTTCCTGGCACTTGGTGGGCAGCTAGGCCACTATCTGCCTCTTGAGTGCAAGATGCCTTTTTACTTGTCTTTAATGTTACATCTACTTTTTTTGCATACTAATTTCTGTTAAGGCACAAGTAGACCTCACAGTAAATTCTGATGTGGAATAATGTGCTCAGCTACTGTATAAGAAGCTAATTTTCAAGGACTACTTGGCCGTTCAAATTGCAGAACGCTACCAGTAGCCTCCCTGCAGCTCTCCAGCCTAGTGACAAGGAAGGGACATAGCTCTTTTAGGCTTAAGGGATGAGCTAAAAGCCTTCACAAAGAATCCTTAATTTGTGGAATTGTTTAACTTAGGGATGTGTATTGTATATATTGAAAGCAATTGTTTGTCCTTCTAAATAAAACTTCTGAATGTTCTTTAGGTTTTGGACAAGGTTCTCAGCAATTGCTTGGTGATCCATTTCCAGGTGTAAGGAAACCCATGAGTCCGGTTGCTGCACAGGTTAGGTTAAATGCTTTTTTGCTCAGTGGGTATTCATCTCTTTTTGTCTTGTGTGGTCTAGAACTAACTTGTAGAAGAACATCCTTAGCTGTTGCATTCAGATGTTTATGCTTACTTAAGTTCACTCTGAGGGTAAGGATGCAAGGTCTAACATTTCGCAGTCTCAAACCCTCATTGCAATTGGACCCATCTTAGAGTACCTCAAGTACAAGATTTTTTTGAGACTTGTGTTGTCTGTCAATAAAACTGTTGGTGGGCGGGCACTTTGTAAAGACATTAGTAGCTGCAGAAGTAAATCTTCAGTATCTCAAAAGTCCCCAACCAAATACAAGCTTTGATTTGTGTGTTTTTATACAACTGTACTACAGATGAGTCCACTGGAAATACAGCAAGCTGCGTTAGAGGGACTGGCATTACCACATGACTTGGCCATACAGGCAGCAAACTTCTATCAGCATGGCTTTGGTAAACCACAAATGGACAAAAGCAGAGATGGCTACAGAAACAGGTGAGTATCTAACTGCAAAACTTAAGGGGTACACTGCCAACTCACTTTTGAGCTTGAGCTAGTCCTGGTGACTTGAGCGTGTATTGGTTCTTGGCAATCCTGCCTTTCATTCCATGCCAAGAGTAGAGCTGCTTCTAACTTGCTTCGTGTCTATTAACAGGCAGCAGCGAGTGACTAAATCGCCTGCGCCAGGACACAGAGGGAGCACATCTTCTCCAGCCCCTGCAGCATCCATTACTAGCATGGTCAGTACCTAATGTGTAATGATGGTAGAAGGTGTAAAAGTATCTGCAGTAACTAGATTATAGCAGTTGTAACTGATGGGAGAAAGGAAGGGCATAGAGGAGCTAATAATATTCACATTATATTGGTGGTCACATTATAAAAAAATTAATTATGCTTCATACTTAATGTTTTCACTTGGATAAGATAGTGGTCAGAAAAGGGTGTTTTTGAAAAACTGAAGAAACACCATTAATATTACAGTGACTGCCTGGTCTTCTGAAACCA
>JAVSBS010013253.1:17011-28698 GCA_033124195.1 Coracias cyanogaster
TTAACTATGAAAACTTAGGCCCTCATATTCTTGTACTAAAGCTTTTGGAAGACAAGTGCTGAAAGCCATTAGCCACTTTAGAGAGCACTGGTCTTTGGCTATGAAGTGACTGACCTAAGTTGTCTTGAACTTGAAATATGTAGGAGCTTCAGAGTCACTTTGAAAATGAATAAAATCTTGAAGCCAACCTGTTGTGCCTCCCTGCCTTCAGTACTATGTAGGATGTTGGCTTGATCTAACTTCTCCAGTTAATCAGTCAAGAACTCGCTTGCAGCTCAGAACTAACACAGACTACCAGCTGCTGAATCCAACAGATACTTCTGTATACCAAATGAGTGGTTTCCACAGATGCTGTGTAACTTTGAGTGGGGGGAAAAGTACCAATGAAGTAATAGTTTTTTGCAGATGTCAGTCTTGAGTTAATACAGATAAGGTGGCTCTGTAGGAACTCCTGTTGAGCTGCTGTTCTGGACTGGTAGCAGAGAGGAAACAGCTGTAATTTAAAATACAGTGCATCTGGTTTTGTTTCAAGCCTGTTAAGATACATTTCACTTTGGCAACATCTGCTTCTTTCAATAAAGACACAAGACTTCAGCAAAAGCTGAAGTGCTTAATCTATAGAATAAAGCTATGAAATGAGGTAAAGTAAAATCCACAGGCACAGAGTAGCTGATTCTAAAGAGCTTCAAGTGGAAAGGATCTGCCAGAACTTGTGTCCACCCACAACTAAGATAGTGTGGCCTAGATAATGAGCATTGAGTAAGGTGCTGCTTCTTACCATGTTCCCTGCAGCTGTCTCCTTCCTTTACACCTACCTCGGTGATTCGCAAGATGTATGAGAGCAAGGAGAAAAGCAAAGAGGAGCCAGTTTCTGGGAAAATGAAAGTCAGTGATGGAAAAGATGAAAATCAGAGGCCAAATGAAGGTATTGTAATGGCTTTAAAATACCATACACGAGATTTGGAATAGAATCAAAGTTTCAGCACATAATATGCCCAGGCTCATTTTAGACATTCCTGATTTGTGGAGATGAGGAGGGTAGAGAAATGAGCCTCAAAGTGGAAGGGATAGAGCTTATGGAGAGTCTACACTTCCAGGTGCAGTCTTCCAGAGGTGCTGGGTTTAAATCTGTGTTTTCCTTATCTGTCAGTTTGTGCAATAGTGATGATGAGAGGCCTGGTCCCAAACTGTTTCTTTGCAACTGATCTTGATGAACAAGTATATTAACAATCATGCTTCCGTATCTCTCTACACCAGCAATTGAATATAAGCAACTTATAGCCCTCTCAAGACATCTTAACTGAATAATTAAAGCTGAGACCAGTTAAGCTCTTCTAAGTGTAGCAGATGAAAGCAGCATTTTGTCACCCTAACTGACGTAAGTGGCTATCAAAAGGAAATGCTCGATACCAGTTGCCTGACACAGTAGGAGTACTGTGCCTGATGGCCGTGACTCTGTACTGCGGTACTCCAGAGGCAGTTCGCAGTTCCTGTTACACAGTTGACTTCCTTTTAGCACTCCCAACTATTACTGCTGCCTCAACTGGTAGAAAATGATTGTAAGATATTGTAGGCCTTGTCTAACAGATCTAGATGGTCTGTGGAAGTAGATCCTTGAGGTGCTGTAGTGTTCCAAATCTTGCTAAGCAGGTGTCAGCCATAGAAGGCTGCTGCTAACCCAGAGAAACATTTAAACTGAAAAAAAGAAACACTTTGAGCTAGACTTCTGGCACAACTCTGAGTTATAATCTTGTCTAGGGAGGATCCCTTGTACCTCCTGTAGCCTTTGGGACTGACTCATCCATGCTGCCAGTTCAAAATTTCAAAGGAAGAGGAAAAATAAGAATTAAAGGTGGAGTCACTGCTGATTCTGACATAAGATTGCTATCATGGGATTTCTGTGGAACATTCCTTCTCATTATGGTTTTGAAATAATTTGGCCAAAAGAATCCAGGGAAGACAGATCCTTACTGTTAAATATGTAACTAAAGTTCAGCTAGTCCTGGAATCTAGCTATCAAATCCAGTTGTTAGCTTTAATTTTAGGTGTAATCTCTAGCTGTGAACTATAATAGTTGTATTCAATTCTAGCTACAGATAACCTACTGTCTAGTTCTGTGGAGAATGCAGATCAAGAAACTTTGCCCACCTTAGGTACCAAACTACCTGCACTGCAACGCTCTGCATGTTCCACACCTCTTACCCAAGCAAATCGTTGCACCAAAGAGCAAGACTACAGGCCTAAATCAACCGGTAGAAAGACTCCTACAATGGCCTCTCCAGTACCAGGAAGCCCTTTTCTTCGTCCTGTTCATCAAGTGCCCCTTGTTCCCCATGTACCAATTGTACGACCTGCTCATCAACTGCATCCAGGATTGGTCCAGAGAATGCTGGCACAGGGGGTTCATCCGCAACACCTTCCTTTGCTGCAAGCAGGTAATCCATACTTCTTACTCCTTAAGTTAATGCATGGTCTTTGTAAGACTGATTTAGTGTTAGGAACAGCACAGGTACTCGACTTTTAATGTGTATTACATCAAAACTTAGCTTTAAAGCCAGGCAATAAATTCCAAGCTATATAAATAAATGTTTGTTTTGCTTTAAGTTCCTTATGCTTACCAGGTCAGAACTTTCCTCCCTCCTGTTCAGCAGGTATGCTTCCTCCTGGAGTCGACCTGTCTCACTTACAGGGAATATCTGCTCCCATTCTTGGCCAACCTTTTTATCCGCTACCAACAGCAAGCCATCACATCTTAAATCCACGTTCTGGGACACCGTTGCAGCTAGCGATGATGCAACAGCAACTACAGCGATCAGGTAGGCTAAACCAGACAACTGGAGCGTGAGTTTTAGCACATGAGCTAGCCTGCTTTGGGTACTGTGCTTGTTGGCCTGTTCCAGTATGCTGTGCAAACAGGAAGCTACTTTGTTAATTTAAATACTCATCATCACTAATCTTGTGTGGGTTTTGGAGCAGTTTTGGCCACTGCAGGCTCTTGTGCCAGAAGTCAGCCAAGTGAAGCGTTCCCTTTGGAGGTCTCTGTTGCTGCTGACAGATCTGTTTCACAGCACCTGTGCAGTCTTTTCCTTGCTGGGTGAGAGGCCGCCCACCTCTCAAAATGCTATTTGATACTTGTCTTCCAGTTAACCTACATGGTACTGCAGTCCAGAACTGGCAGTGTCAGGCAGTTCATGACAGCGCTAACAAGAGAATAAACATGTGAGCCTGGATTCCCCAGGGCTAATGGCATGAATAAAAGCCACATTCAGCTCATGTGCACGTGCCTTATCAGGTGGCTGCTTCAGGGCAGATCTCAGTGTTGGGTGAACATGCTACTCCACCTCTAATAGCTTTACATTCCACAGGCACTGGAGCACAGGGATCAGCTGCTGGTGCACAAACAACCCCTCAAAATGTGCTGCCTCGGACTGGATTATCTCATGGGCACACACAGCTTGACCATCGCCCCAGCCAGAGAAGTGGCTCTCCCATTGGCCTTGCAAAATGGTTTGGTTCGGATGTCTTGCAGCAGCCTCTCCCTTCCATGCCATCCAAAGTCATCAGTGTAGATGAACTGGAATTTCGGCAGTGAAATGACCACTGGGTGGAACACTTGTGATTCTTTAGACTGGATACAAATGTCCATAGTCAGGACTTCACCTCTGTTTATTTTTTGGGGCTTTTATTTTTAGCACTCTGTGCAACATTTGTTTTTGAGAGACTAAAGCACATGGCACCTGTCCTGGTCTCATGTCTGCATCAAGACTAAAGGATCCCTTATGGCTTGAATAGTGAAGCCTGAAGAAATTTAGATGCAAGACAAAGCCAGTTTAATCCTGGAAATGTCTATTTTTTTGTTTTGTTTTTTTGTAAGATATGTGAATTAAGTGCTGATATTCTCTAGCGTAGAGGTAGCAGCTATGGATTCCTCCTGCAGAAAACTAAATGTATAGACCCTTGTGTACAGACTTGTGTACAATCTTTTGTATATATACACATAGAATAGCCTTTTTGAATCTATACAGCTGTACATAAGAGTAGCTGGTAACAGTTGAGCTTTAGTTGTGCCTATGGTTTGGATCTTTCTCCATTGTACGTGTGGGACTTTCTTTAAGATTAAAGTTGCATATCCTAAGTGTGAGTGAACAGGATAAAGTTGCTTTGCCTTTTCTTGCTGCTCATCTCCTGTAGACCTCCCTCTCACATTCTTCTGTCACGTACTGTGCACTCAGCGTAGCTAAAGTGTCCAAAGTAAAAAGCCCACATCTTGCTGTCCGTATGACAAAGGTCTGATTCCTTGTGTATGACTCTTGCCACCAAATGAGAGAATTGTTTAGTCTTTGAACAGCCTTGAGGACGGGACCTGGTACAGTAACAATAAAGCCAGATCTTCAGTCTGCCATAAGCAAAGAAACTGTAGGTACCTACTCTACTGGTCATAGCTCTTTGAAGAAAGCTGGTGCTGGTCCTTGTTTAGCTGCAGTGCTTTCCTTGTTTTAATCTTTCAAACCAGTTCCTAAAGGTCATCAAAATGGAGCCTATGAATCCTCACCGTTCAACTCCTCAGTCATAGCTGTGATATGTTCTGTACTGCCTTTGGTTGTGTTTATAGAACGGAGTCCCAAGAACTGTCCTCAATCTAGTGTGCATCTGCTGATGCAGTAACTGTGAAACTTGCCTTTGGAGTCTTGTTCTGTGGCTTGAAAGGGGGAGGATGGGGTAGTTTTGTGATCTTACTGTGTATATTTGGTTTTAAAATACTATGTTCCTTTTAAGCCTGTCTCACTTTCCTCAACAGTTAAACGTTCTCTTCCATCCTTCTACTGCATGGTTCCTCACTTCACTTCCCCACTTGTGTTGAGTCTAGGACTGCTGTGATGTCCTCTATCTAGCATAGGCCATTGTGCTCTTTTAAAGGTGAAAGCAAACCCAGAATTCTCACATACTTGCTCTTTCTTAGGTCTCACTGAATGCAAAACCAGCAGCAGAAAACAGAATAATCACTTGACTGTATTATAACAATTGCCAGCATGCTGTAGTGGGTTTGTTTCAGTCCACCAGAGACAGTGTTGTACAGAAACAGCAAGCTGAAATCCCCAGTGTGGAGCCTGTTGGGGGTCACCTGTACTTCTCCTGGTTGTTCCTAAAACAATCTGTGTAAAACATGCAATCACCAGCTTGTCCTTGTAAGATTGGTTTCATACTTTTTTAACTTGACACTTTCCCAGTAACATTCTGTAAATAAAGTTGATTCTACCAGCTCTCTGTATCAACTGCTCTTGAACATAATGTTAGCATATTGATTAATTTCTAGAGCTTTTCTGGTGTTTAAGCTAAAACCACGGTTTGAGCTTAATCTGCAGAAAACTTCAGCTTTAGTTTATATTCTCTCTGGGGGCGAGGAACAGTCTGCTGCTGTGATGGTAACTGGCCCCACTGAAGACATACAATGCAATTGCTGCCTTTAAATGTCTTTGTACAGCCGCAGTTAAGAGTAGGGGTACTAGAGGAATGCAGAAAACTAAATGGCTCTAAGGAGAAGTCCCCTCCCAGTCAATGCTGATCCCCCCCAGCACCTCTGCAGTTCAGCTCACTTACCCAAGGAAGATACCACGGGAAAATGTTTAGTTAAATTAAGGCTTGAATGTTTTCTTACCCTGCTGAGCGTAACCGCTATTGCAAGGATTTAGTGCTTGAATGGGTGTCTGCAATCACTGCATCTCTCTTGCGTGTGATAACATGAGAGTTTTTGACATGTTTAAGTAAACACCCCAACTTCCAACACCCACATGCTAGAGACTAATGCTGTTCACAAGCTTTCTGTTCATGTTTAGAGTTAGAACATGATTCATTTCTATAAGAAAGCAAGGGCACCACTGCTTTGAGAGCAGCCTGCTTCTCTTGTGCAAGTTATTTTACTTCTCTAAGCAGGAATCTCTTTTAAGAAAGCTTAGTGCCTAGAAGCTTTTGATACAGTAAAACACAAGCCTCTACTTTACTTCCACTAGCATAAAGCTAAAATAGTGACTGCTCATTGGTACTACTGTAAAAAAACCCAATACCCCTTTGTTACAGAGTTGACAGAAATGGCCTGTTCTTTGCCGCTTCAAACTGATGACAAATTTCAAGCACACTGGCAAACTGTGTAAGAACAACTTTATTTCTTCACAATCTGAATAACATCCTCATCTTCAAGAGTATGGTCTTTACCAACTTTCTGAGGGTTGTGTTTAACAGATGAACCCCAGACTAATGCACTGAAAGGAGAAGAAAAATCAAATTTAAAAGGCCTGGGAGTATAATACACCAACAGCAGAACAGCTATTCCTGTCACAAAGCTAATACCAAAAGCAATGCTGCAGAGCTATTTTTATTCTCCTCTGAGTACCTGGGTCAGTGTTCTGTGTGAACCAGAGTACAAGCAGATCAAAACAAAGTATGAACTCATCCAAAGCACATGTGCATACAGGACAATGGCTGTGGTGCTGCCCCTAGCGTTACTTTCAGATAAAAATGTTTTCCCCATAGAGGAAATTTATCCTGGAAAGCATATCAACATCAAATACAGTAATTTAAGTATTCAAATTTATTGTCACAGGCAGATCTATTCTGTTCAGCCTCAAAAGAATCCAAAACTATTTTCCCTTCTAGTTTAACAAGAGGATGAAAGAATATACCAGGAGGCAGAGTGCTTTCTCTCCCCTATAAATTATTTTACAATAATACTTACTATTTAAAGTCTTTAATGAGATTTTTGTGGATCTTCATGCAAAAATCCTCCACTGTGGTCTTGCAGTAAGGTAGTACCACAGGAGAAGTGTAGTCTGGGAGCTGCCCTTTAGGCTTTGTGTAGCTGTAACACAGATGGAACAGTCAGTCAATGCCAAAGCCTCTTCTCTTTCAACCCATTGTGAAAATTCAAAGGTCATTTGCACAGTTATCCCAAGCGCTTGTGCCGAGTTCCACTATTTCAGTGGTGACAACAGAAACCCTGTAAATTGTTTGGTGTTCTTATCCTGGAAACGCATCTGGCTGCTGCAGGTTCTCCCCTTTTAACTGCAGAAGTTTATCACTAGCGTGCTTAAAAGAAGATGAAACAGTTGATGGAAAAGAACATGTACAGTAGTATGGTTCCAGCTGGTGATGCAGCCTGACAACGGCTGTAGCCCAGATACCTACATGTACTAAATCCCTTTGTACAACAGATTTTATATTGTCACAAGAAGACAGCTACCAATTTAGAAGACTGCAAGTACTGTATCATGAGCATTGATTCACTCATAAATTCATCCAAAGAAATGCATTAGAAGTATGATGTAAACCTGGAATAATTTATAGTGACAATATCTGAAATGCTAGATAAGAACTGAATTCAGTTCTATTAAGAGAGCTGAGTGCGTGACCGACTGAAGACAACTACCTCTGAAATTCACAACTTTCCACAAGTTTGACTAAAATACCATGTTTTCATTTTTTTTTTTAAGATGTACTTTGGACTTGGTTTTGCAAGGTCCTCTTAATTCCCCTACAAGTTCAAAACATAGCACTTGTAACACGAAGAAACTGTCCATCCCTCAACAGACAAGAGGAGCACAATTTGTAATTTACAGAGTAAACATACTTCAGTGACAAAAGACATCATTTGAAAGCTAGTTCTAAGCTAGTAGAAAAACATTATTAAATAACCATCATTCATCCATTCCTGAGACGTTCTTCAGTCTCAGCCTTACACTTAACCCAACAGAAGGCAGCAACTGGGACTCACATTCGTACTAGCTTCAAGTAGTCCCAAATTTTCTCCAGCAGATCATCAAAGTTCCAGCGGTGATGGGCAGATATTGGTACACAGTGGGGTACCTTGTAAATAATATCTAGCTCCTCAATGGAAATTTGGTCAATTTTATTTAGGACATAAATGCAAGGGATGTAAACCCTGCAAAGAGAAGGAAATACCATTAGAGCAGCCTAGCAACAGTTCACTGCTCCCTTCGCCAGAAAGAAAAAAATTCACTTTTTAAAAAGAATACCCCTAAGTCAATACCACGTTGCTAGCTTAGCTTCTGCGGGGTCGAGGTTTAGGTTTAGCAAACCCAAGAGACAATTCTTTTCTTTGTAATATAAACTGCAGGCATGGCAAAGCCAGCGTCCCAGCAGTACCTGTTCCCTTCAACAACATCAATGAGGTCATCAGCAGTGGCGTCGCTGCGCAGTGTGACATCAGCATTGTGAATTTTATACTCTGCTAAGATGCTCTTCACTGTTTCAGTATCCAGCTCACTCTGAGGACACTGAACATAGACACAGTGTTAAGGAGCAGAAGAGTTTGCAGTCAAATCAAGTATTACAATTAATAATGCTACCACTGAGCAATCGCTGCGTATAGATTACTAGAAAAATCAGCTGCACTCTAAGTTATTGGACTTGACTAGGATTTTACCATAATTAGTCTCAGAAGAGGGAAAATACTTAAATTGTAACAGTTACATAAAAGCCCCATGGAAAGCTGCAATCAGACTTTTCAAAAGTTGCGTTTCCTGCCAGTCTGGGACCAGTTACAAATACAAACCCACGTATCTACTAGTTCAGTGTCCAGACAACTACACGTTAGGTACCTGGAGCCCAGAGCAAAGTTCTGATTTTTGGTATCTCTTACTATTTCTACACTTGGAAAGATTCAGTGGTAAATGGGAAATGAGGAGCAGTCCAGGTTGCAAGGCCTGGAAATCTGAACAATCTTCTCCAGAAGAATGCTGTAGCCACCAAGCAAGGGGCGGTTTTTGCACACTCTCCTTTGGGCCTCGGAAACTGTAATTGTTAGAAAGTGGCCACACCTCTGATCTGGGGGCGAGGCGATGGTCAGGCCCCCAGGCAGGCACAGATGGCCTCTGGGACAAGCCACTGACTACAGCACAGTACAGCAGCTCAGCTTCTGAAGTCACTGCACCATTAATTGCAAATGCCTCTTTCCTCAAGCAATTTTTTAAAAAAAATTTATTTTGGTTAAAGAAAACTTCCAACTTACTGTGGCTGTAAGGTTAATGCCTCCCTTATCCTTTTTTTTAAAGCCGATATTGGGGGGCTTACTGTTCAAACGAATTCCAAATCCCTCCAGTTCATTCTCAATGATTTTCTTGTGACCAAGGGGTTTCAGCACATCCAGAACAATCAGAATGAGATTACAGGTTCGAGCAACTAAGAATCAGAAGAAGGTCAGCTCTCAGAAAAGTACACTCCCACAATCTGAGACAGAACAACACAAAATATGGCTCCATGGACTGATGATGACAATGTTAAACCCCCGAAGGCCAGTACATTGCTTGTTTTTAAATGCCAGTGTAAGACTGAGGTTCATAGTGCTGGCCAAGCATCACTGACAGACAGATCCTTACATGTTATAAGAATCAGAGGCTGCACAAATCTTCCTTCCTGTCTGCATTCATACCCCAGACTGATGACAATAAGCCAGGTAAAGAAATGAGGACAGCAGCCTTGTTTCATATGGGATCACATCTGCCTTCAGAATTGGTAACACACTTCCGCTGCAGTGTCAACACAGAGCACGAGCTCAGCAAATGCAAGAAGCCAAAACTAAAACCAAAATGAAATTAAAACGGGTTCTGCTTCACAGCAGGCAGTTCAACTCCAGCATATGATTCAGCTTTTTAGAGACATCAGACATGGTGATCCAACCCTTCACGCTCATAAGCTGTACTAACTGAACCCCCGACAGGCTGCTGCCTCCAGCTCAAATATACTCACCTGCAATGACTTGCCGTCCTCTGCCTTTACCATCCTTGGCACCTTCAATAATCCCTGGCAGATCAAGCAGCTATTTGTTCAGAGGAAGGAGAGTAATTCATGAGAAAAATGTTTTTCTTTGTGAAGAAAATAAATATCCTACTTTTACCTTTCTCCTAAACCAGCTGACTCCATGCAACTCTGAATATAACACGGCAAAATTGTTTGTCCCTTGATTCTTATATATTGTGTTAGCCCATGTGCCCTATTGGTACAATGGACAGATCATCCAGAGAACATGAGAACTACCATAGGAACTTCTCTCCAGAGCAAAGCAAGGTAATTACTACCCTGTGGAAATATTTCCAATGTATTCTCAAGCACTTCTATATATCACTTCTAACCTCCTGATGTCAGGCTCGACCATTCAGCCAAAACACCAATGCATCTACATATACCATCTTATCCTCACAGACACAAAAAGATCTCACCTGTATCTTTGCTCCTTTGTACCGAATGACTCCAGGCACGGTTGTTAGCGTAGTGAACTCATATGCTGCCACTTCAGAGTATACACCAGCGAGATTACTTAGAAGAGTAGATTTCCCCACTGATGGAAAACCCACAAACCCAATTCGGGCATCACCTGTCTTGGCAACATCAAAACCTGCAAATACGGAGCAAAAATATTTGGTTTTAAATCGACATTTTCTGTCTTCTAAGGTTCTGCGCAGCAATCCTGCTATTACTTTTAATGTTGCCTGAATGAAATCCAGGTAAGTTTCCCTACAAGGAGAATGAGAGTATGAAATAGAGAGCTCCCAATCTATACCGCCTTGCACCACTCTGTCTGTGCAACACTCCACAGCATGTCCCTGTCAATGAAGTGTAGGCTGCAAGGCTTCCCAAGGGGCTAGACTTGGCTTGAGTGTAAGTGGAGCAACCCCTGGAAGTACTGCAGCTTAGACAATTCACATCTTTACATGTAAAAACAGGTGACTGTTACAAGGCGCTTCTCTATGTAAAACCGCTACGAGTTCTGCAAATACAAGATTTCCTTAGCCAAAATGCAGAAGCCCTTTCACTTACACTTCAGCAAGGGCTCCACCCAAAGCTAGAAAAGGCCACAGCTAAGGTCCCGTGCCGGGAAGGACGAGCGGGAGAGGAGGTTGCTCCGATTTACTCAGCACCGGCTGACACGACTCAAAGCCACAGGAGCCACCCACCCCGCATGGCCTTGCGCCGCACACCCCGCACTCGGGCGTGAGGCGCGGCCTCTTCTGCACTGCAGAGGCGGCCGGAGCCCTCCCGCAGGACAACGCACCTTCCCCGGGGCCGCCGCCGCCGCCTCCCTTGGGGGTGATGAGCTCCCGGCGCAGCTTGGCCAAGCGGGCCTTCAGCAGCCCCAGGTGGTGAGCCGTGGCCTTGTTCTTCTGCGTCCGGGCCATCTGCAACAGCACGGAACGCGGCGCTCGGCACCGGGAGAGGCTCTGCCGGGCCGCACCACCCCTCGGCTCCCGCCGGGCAACAAACGGCCCGGCACGGCCCGGCGGGGCCCCGGCACCCACCCGGTATGGGCACAGCCCGGCGGGGCCCCGGCACCCCTCCCGTACCGGCACAACCCGGCAAGGCCCCGGCACCCCTCCCGGAGCCCCGCGGCCGCCCCGTGCCCGGCCCATCCCCGGCCGGGAGGAGCCCGGCGCGTCACCTCAGCCTCGATCTCCGCGATCTTGGCCAGCGTGCCGCTCATTTTGGCGGCAGGTCCAGGTCCCGGTCCCGGCCGGCAGCCGCCACCCCGCCGCCGCTGCTCAGGCCCGGCGCGGCAGTGCGCAGGCGCGCAGCGGCCTCTCGCGAGAGCGAGACCAGCTCTCGCGAGAAGCGGCGGGAGCGCGCCTCAGCGGCAGGCGGGAAAGAGCCCGCGGCGCGCGCGGGGCCGGCCGCAGGCGCCG
>JAVSBS010013254.1:0-10315 GCA_033124195.1 Coracias cyanogaster
CAGCTCAGCAGCCCCAGGGCTCTCAGCCTTTCCTGGGCACAGAGATGCTCCAGGCCCCTCAGCATCTCTGTAGCCTCTGCTGGGCCCTCTGCAGTGGTTCCTTAACTCTCTTGAACTGAGGAGCCCAGAACTGGACCCAACACTCCAGAGGTGGCCTCACTAGGTCAGAGTAGAGAGGAGGAGAACTTTCCTCAACCTGCTGCCCACACTCTTTCGAATGCACCACAGAAGACCATTAGCCTTCTTGGCCACGAGGGCCCATTGCTGGCTCATGGGCAACTTGTCCACCAGCACTCCCAGGTCCTTCTCCGCAGAGCTGCTTTCCATCTGGTCAACCCCTCACCTGTACTGGTGCATGGAGAAACTTCAGTTTCTAAGGATATATTTGGTGTAGTAAAGCTGTGGGCATTGCAGGTACAACCCCGAGTGAGGTGGTGCTTGCAGCTGGGGGGGAAACTTTGTGAGCTGTTGTAGACACACTGCATGTAGATGCGATGTGTGCCCACACCGCAGGCTCTCAGAGAGCAGCACCCCTGGAGAGCAGCCCAGGCTATGAGTATTCTGCCCCTGAGGAAGGGCTTGGTGTGTTTTCCCC
Source organism: Coracias cyanogaster (assembly GCA_033124195.1). Taxonomy (NCBI): domain Eukaryota; kingdom Metazoa; phylum Chordata; class Aves; order Coraciiformes; family Coraciidae; genus Coracias; species Coracias cyanogaster. The sequence continues at coordinate 596 of JAVSBS010013254.1, forward strand.
ACACCTGACCTCCGGTGTGTATCTGGCTCTGTGTGTGGTTCCTCTGTAGAGCTAGGAAGATTTGGTCATGCAGCAGTGGGATGGTTTTTAGCATCTCTTTTGTCCTTCTCTTCACTGAGAGATGTTTTTCTTTGCACTGCAGAAATGACAATAATTTTGCCCAAGTTCTCCACGCTGCAAGGCTGGATTCTAGACTCAGGACATCCTTCTCGGTTTTAGGTGAAGGATGTTGGTAGGGGACACACAGTATCTGCAAGTGTTCCCCTAGGAGATGTGCAGATCTGGAGCGCATCCTGGGAAAGAGATCTGTGTCATTTAGGCCAGGCACTAACTCCTCCTCCAGCAGCCTTTTCTGCTAGGGCTTTCAGCACAGTGTTGCACTGGTTCCTGTAACATGGCTTCCTTGTCCTATTTTATTGCGATAAGCGACTTCAGCCTCCATTTGGGCAGTGCTTAATCCTGGTGTTGAGCCCCTACAGCCTAAGATCTGTGTTCCCACAAGCTCCTGCCCCACGCTAGCTCTAGTGGCACCTTTCTCTAAAGATTCTGTCCTGCCAGAGTCACAGTGTTGCTTTATCTCCCATAGTATCGTGATTTTGGGGTGGAAGGAAGCGAGCTCTGGCTGGCCACCAGCTCGGACCGACGGGTCAGCATCTGGGCCTCCGACTGGCTGAAGGATAAGTGTGAGCTCCTTGACTGGCTCAGCTTCCCAGCTCCTGCCAGCCCTGAGGTGAGCATGGCCCCTGCCTGCTCTGAGCAGGACAGGGCCAAAGAAAGAGGGTGTGCTTGGGAAAGTTGTCTTGTTAGTTCTGCCGCCCATAGAATATCTTGTCAGTGCACCTTCTGGCGTGTCGAAAGGCAGCGGGAGCTGTAGCAGTGCCTAACTGCCGGGAAGCACTGACTGTGTAAGCTTCAGGAGTCAAAAACTGCATCTGCAAAGAGCTGACACCCCTGCACTACACAGAGACAGGCAGCAGCGCGCGGAAGAGAGACCTAATTATGAGCGTGCTGCTAACTTTGATGCTCCCAAAGAGTATGAATATTCAGAGCCCAGTGACAGGTTCAAAAAGTCCAATGCACTAGGCCCACGTGTCTGTGATGCTTTGCAGAACCCTTTGGCTCCAAACCAGGTGTGGAATTTGGGCAGCAGGACACCTGCAAGAAAGGGAGGAGGGTCTGTGTTGGAGAGGACGTAGAGATGGTCCCCCAGTATACATGACATTGGCATCCAGAGGAAGCTGGGTCTTTTGGGGGGGCAAGTCGTGGTGCCTCAGCCTGCCACCCTCAGGGCCAAGCACCATCAGGCCCTTACAGCAGTTGGGTTCTGTCAATGGTTCTTCTCTTTGTTTCCAAAATGATGGAGTTCCTCTCCACGAAGGAAACTCACTACAGGTCCCCCCACAGTGATCAGGAGAAGGACTGATCTTGCACCCACTACTGAAGATCTATTTTCTGGACCATGTTTTCTTGTGTTAAACTGATCCATAACCCAAATTCACCTTGAAGCTTCATTATTGTCTCAGCAATAATGCCTCAGTGGAAATTCAACCTGTTAGACCCATTAGCTTCAGGTTTCCATGGCAGTGTGTGGTTGTTCCTTGCTTTGCCGTAAGCACATCTAAGATGGCAGTGCAGGAGGGAGGGAACAGCCTCCATCAGACTAACTTCCTGCTGCTCAGACACCCACAGCTCAAGGGCTGGTGTCGCTCTGTGCTCTCCTTTTGTCCCCCACTGTGTTGGGTCAGGCTGGAGAAGCTGGACTCAGTTTTATCCCCTTTGGTTTCCTTCCCCAGGGTCTCAGCAGCCTCCCGCCCAGCCTGGCTGCCTTCTGCCCTTGGGAGCCCAGTACCGTGGTTTATGTCGGTTTTGGGATGCAGAAGGAAGCCTTGTTCTACAGTCTGCACAAGAAGCAGGTACACGTGCCCATAGGTGCTCCAGTGCCATGTCAAATGGGGTGCAGTGCGGGGGAGGCAGTGCCACCCTGCACAAAAAAGCTGAGTCTGAAGGGGTGGGGTGGGCTCAGGCAAGCAGCTGCTCAGGACAGCAGCTTTTAATCTCAGAAACTCCTGGGTCTGGCCCAGGTGAGCGGCAGGGCCCTGCCCCTGCCTCAGGCTGTGGCTGGGCCAGCTGCCAGTCCCTGGTGGCAGCTGCTTGCCGATGAGCTGCCCGGAGGGGAAGGCGTTCTCTTTCAGGAGCGCTTACAGTCTCTAAACCATTGAGTCGAGTCTCCTCTGGGAAGTCGCTGCCTTTTGGCAGGTTTCCAAGCTCTGAGAGGTGCTGTGCATCTGTCAGCCTCCCGTTTGAGAGAAGCCCTTTACCCTCGGCACTACAGCAGCTCTAGTCTCCTACCTCCTTATTTCTGAGGTGTTGGTGTGTATCTCTTGCTGGAGCGCAGGTAGTTGAGAAGATCTCCTTGCCGTACTTCGCCACGTCGCTCAGCCTGTCACCTGCAGCGCGCTTCTTGGCTGTCGGCTTCGGTGGTGAGTACCAGAGGGTGCCATGGGCTCTGCCTTATCCCCAGGTTACCTTCGGGGGCAAGGGATCATCCCTTCTTCCCATGAGTGAGGGGAAAACAAGTGACCTTTTTCCTTTAATTGAGAGACATGCACACACACCAGCCCTTATCCTTACAGCCTGGGAGCTATGGTCCAGGAACTGCAGGCAGGGTATGCATTGGGCAAGGAGAAAGCTTTGGAAGACTCATAGGTCAGAAAAAAGATGCATGAGCTCAGTTGTGTTTGTCAATGAGCAAGATTTGTCAGTTGAGTTACTACTTGGGGTTATGGCTGTTCTCATCTCTGGGGCTGTGTGAGCTATAGCCTAGGAGACAAAAGGGACCTTCCCCCAGCACAGGGACAATCAGCACCCTTCTCCCAGCAAGGGGCACCTTAATCCTGTAGCTGTTTGTATCTGCCTGGGGGCACAGCAGCTCCTGAGAGCAGGGTGAGCTCCATGCCTGCCCCAGAGCTCTGAGGCACCTGCTGAGCCCAGGACCAGGTGCTTCACGGGGGTGTGAGACAGCAGAGCTGCACTAAGGCATGCTGCCGCATCCGCGACTGTCACAGTGCAGTCTGGCACACAGCATGGAGCAGCCGTGTCACACTCTTTCCCCATTACCAGCTGTTAATGGCTCGCCTGCTTCTGCAGGAAGCTGTCCCCTGTCACTCAGCTTATTGACTTGCAACTCAGCAAGGCAGGAGAGGGCCTGGGGGGTGACCTGGAACAGAGCTCCTGCCAGGGACAAACCCCTTGGCAACGAGCCTCCTTTCCCCAGCACTGAGCCTCCTCCTTTCCCCACAGAACGGCTGCTGAGGCTGCTGCACTGCCCCACCAGCGATGCTCAGGACTTCGCTGGCCATGACGACGCTGTCCACCTCTGCTGCTTCGCCCCCTCGGGCCGCCGCCTCCTCACAGCCTCCCACAGTACCGTCCTTCTCTGGGAGCTCACGGGCGGCTGAGCCGGGAGCCCCCCTGGACCAGCAGCGCTTCTCCAGGGGGGAAGGAAGGCTGGCGGCGTCCCCCAGGCCTTGGCTCCCTGGGCCAGGCCCCAGCTCCTGGGCGAGGCCCCGGCTTAGGCCTCAACCAGGCCGCGGCCCTCCCTTCCGCGGGTTGCTGGGGCCGGACGCGGCGGCGGGCCCGCAGGCCAGGCCCGGGCGGCTGCGGGGATGTGTTTTACGACTCCATTTGCCGTGTTGGTTTTATTTTATTAATAAAACATGGAAAGCTGAAGGTCTGGAAGAGAGGCGTGGTGCGCGCCGTCCCCGGCCGCCAGGGGGCGCCGCTCTGCCCGCGCCGCTCTGCGCCGCCGCTCGCTGGTGTAGCCGGAAGTGGCGGCGGGGACGCGGCGGCCCCCGGAGCGGCGGCGGCGGCGGCGGCGGCCCCGCCATGAAGCGGGACGTGCGCATCCTCCTGCTGGGGGAGGGTAAGGCGGGGGGTGGGCTCCCCGGGCCCTCCGGGAGGGCCTGGGCTCCGTGGGGTGCCGGCCGGTAGGGGGAGAGCCGCACCTGTGGGGGAGGCTGCGGGCGGGCGGGGCAGGAGACGTGTCCCCCACCGTGACGGGCCTGGCGTCTGGTGGCCGTCCCCGGTAGCGCTGTCCGCCGGGCAGCCCCGCGGGCTCCCGTTTCTGGCCGTCCCTGCGGGCGAGGCCCTTTCCCTGGGCTCCCTCCGACAGCCGCCGGGCTGGAAGCGCTGCACCGCTTTACCGGCCTCTGCCCCGAGGCGCCCCGCAGGGCAAGGACACCGGCGTTCCCTTCGCCCGCGGGCCGAGCCGCCCCGGGCCCTACGGGTGCGACTGACTTCAATCGTGGCTGCCTCCGGCCCGCGTCCTCCTCGGGCTCTGCCGGGCCAGTGCCAGCGTCTTTCCTTCCTTTCGTAGCCCAGGTGGGGAAGACATCTCTGATCATGGCTCTGGTGGGCGAGGAGTTCCCCGAAGAGGTGAGTGTCGGGGGTTGATGCTTGGGTGACCACGGTGTGAGGGGGACTGGGAGCTGCATGCAGCTCCCTGGGGAATGACTTGGATGAGCTTAAAGCTGCAAGAACCGTATGGAGCTCCAGCTGAAATGTTACTTTCTCCCGTTCTCTGACCCCTGACCTTGGATCCTGTCTGCCCAGTGGAGGGGTGTAGGTACCTGCCAGGGCCCTGCTCCCCGCTGCTGCAGCCAGCATGCTGTAGCTGGGGGGTCTCTGTGTCCATCAGCAGGCTGTGGGGCCCACGCAGCATGGCCCTTTGCTCCCTAGTTCCAGCCTTGCTGCGGTGCTACTGGTACAGAGCCCTTGGAAGGGGCCGTGCCCTTCTCTACCTGTCTGGAGATGTCTTTGAGCTGTCTGCAAGGAGCGGCATCCAGCCCACCTGCATGTACCCCTTGGAGGCTCCATCTCAGTGGCTCGCTGTTCCACTGGGGTTCGGGGTAGGGAAACAGGATCGTTCTGGCCAGGCATGTTTGCCCCGTACCGTTAGGTGGCTTCTCCCGCTGCCCACGAGCAGATGGTGCCCACTGTGGTGTTTGTACTGAGAGGCATCAGCTCCAGGGGCTCGGGGGAGGACCGGCTCCGCACACCTTCCCGTGTTCTCACAGCAAAGCTTAGACAATCAGCTTAGCGCTTCTCCCAGCTGTCAAGAGGTCAGACTGGAAAGCTGGGGGAGTGCTGAGGGCTTATCTCCAGAGCTGTAGCGGGGGTGGCAGCGCTGACTTGTCTGAAAGCTGGTTTCCCCAGCCAGGAGCTGTGTCTAGAGGGAGGGCTCAGGGCCAGGAGGTCATTGGAGGTTTCATGGAGACACTGGGTGTGCGAGCTGCAGCAGCAGCCTGGTGGGTCAAGAGCGATCTGTGGTCTGGACCTCATCCCACCCTGGCAGGGAGGGTGCTGGGCAGTGGCTGTGTTGGGATCTGAAGTCCCTTGTCACCCGTCCTCTTGGTTGCATTTGGCGTGGCTGGTTGGTCTGGAGTCTGCCGGCTTTGCAGGTGCCCCCTCGTGCGGAGGAGATCACGATCCCGGCTGACGTCACCCCTGAGAAGGTCCCCACACACATAGTGGACTACTCAGGTAGGGCCCTGTCCCTCGCTCCTTGCTGGCCTCACTTCTCCCCTTCTCTGCCTGGCTGAGGGGAGTAGTAAGGGGTCCCTGCTGCTGGGGACAGTTGGTCACGGACCCCTTCCCCTCTCAGAGTCGGAGCAGACAGAGGATGAGCTGCAGGAGGAGATCGCAAAGGTGAGCGGCGCTGGACGGGGGTGTTGTGGGACAGGAGGCTGCGGTGCTTGTAGCTCTGCAGCTGGTGAGTGACTGCTCGCTCTTCACACTAGCCACCTGGTGAAGTGAGGCAGTTGGTTAGCTATGGATTAATGCTATCAGTTTGTTTAATCCTTCTCTGCTTTGTAAGCTGTTGTATGTGGCTTGTCCTGGCCCTCTGGAGAGCCTCCAGAAGGAGAGCGGTGGGGGGCAGCTCACTGCCCACCAGGAAGAGGGGAGGAGGCTGACAAGCAGATGATGTGCTTTTAGCCTCGGGATGTTCCCGATGGACTCAAAAGAGGGGAGAAGCAGTTGCTGAGCTTGGGGAGACCCCCCCGATCTTCCTCCGTTAGGTCCCTGTGTTTTCCTGACGAAGCAGTGGCACAGAGGAGTTGGTCTGGGAGCCGAAGCCCCAGGGAGCGCTCAGCCCTCAGAGCAGCCTTGGAGGAATAATCCAGCCGGCTGGCTGGGGTGGGCCCAGCTGCTCCTTTCTGCCCTGGGATTAACCTCGGCTCTGTGTGGAGGAGGACGTCTTGATTATGGATAATAAAACTGTTTCTCCTCTGTGCTCCTCACGTGAGCAAAGCTATTTAATCTCTCTACTTCAGCGGCTTGCAGCCAAGGAGGCGGGCCAGTGGCCATGGGGGTCCTGCTCCCTCCACCTAGACAGCAGGAGTATACAGAGGCTTAAAACAGCTGCAGGAAATCCTGCCTAAACCCTTGTGTGTCCTCAGGATTAGCACTAAACTCTCTCCTGAAAGGGCCAGTGATCCCTCCTGTCTGCTTCAAACAAAGCACTGGTGTCAGCGCTGTCTGCGCGGGGCTGGAAGGATGACAGCGGCCACCAGCCCTAGCACTGGGCACAGGCAGAGCCGTCGGGGAGGGGTGGGCAGCAAGGTGTGGGAGTGGGGAACAGGGGCATCAAGCCTGGAGGCGGCTGTGCAGGCAACGGCTCCTGAGGCAGAGGAGCCAGGCTTTGCCCTGAGCAGCCCGACGTAGAGCTCGTGTTGATGGCAGGCGAGTCGTTGCTGTCGGAGGGTTGTGTGTACGTGTGGACGCTCACGTGCGCTCAGCCACCGCTGCCGGGTCTCAGTCCAAGCGTGACGGCGGCGCGCGGGGCCAGAGCTGCCTCGACACGGGGCTGATCTGTGGCTGTGCCAGGGCTGCAGCTCAGGCTGCTCACAGGCAGCTGAGGGTTTGTGGTGATAGGATGAGGGCTAACAGCTTCAAACTGGAAGAGGGGAGACTTAGGTTAGAAATTCAGAAGTTCTTTGCTCTGAAGGTGGTGAAATACTGGTACGGGGTGCCCAGGAATCTTGTGGATGTTCCATCACTGGATGTGCTCAAGACCAAGCTGGACAGGTCTTTGAGCAACCTGGTCTAGCAGGTGTCCCTGCCACGGTAGAGGGGTTGGAACTAGATAAACTTTAAAGTCTCTTGCACCACAAACAATTCTATGATTCTGTGCTGGGTGCACCGCAGGCACCCTTGCTCACTCCCCTCTGCCCCTTCTCTCTTGCAGGCCAACGTGGTCTGCGTGGTGTACGATGTCACCAAGGAGGCCACGATCGAGAAGGTAATGGGTCCCCCACCGGTTCCCTGAGCAGCTGCGCTCCAGCAGCAGCACCAGAGGGGAGGGGGTCCCAGTCCTTGGGGAATGTAGGGTTTGGGACCCCTGCAAGCAGAGGCAGGCTGAGCACAGCCCAGGCTTGATTGTTGTCTTTATGTGTTGGGGGCCAACAGGTTTATCACATCCTTCCGCTGGCTTCCAGCATCCCTGGTCTGCTCTGCCCGCTGGTGCCGGGGAATGCCGGGGAGCAGGTGGCTGCAGGGCCCTGCTGAGCGCCGCTGCGCCTGGGCTGGGAGCCGGGCTGGGAGCCGGGCTGGGAGCTCTCTTTTCCTCCCTGGCTGTACTGACAGGACTGGCCTTGTGCTTGCCTTTCAGATTCGCACAAAGTGGATCCCCATGGTGAACGGGGGAGTTGAAAAGGGCTCCAGGTACCGTGTGTGGTGTGATCTGCGGGTGCAGAATTGGGGGATTTTGGAGGCTGTGGGGTGCCCCCCTGCCCTCATCACTTCCCCAGGTTGCTGAGATCAAACCAGCTTTGTGGCTTGTGGCCAGACCTCTTGCAGCAGAAGGACAGGGGGGCTTTTCTCCCTCACAGATCTAGCTGAGGCCGAGGGCTACGGGAGAGAGTTCCTCCCCCCCCTTGATCTCTCCTCAGCCAGGCAGGGAGAAGAGGCTGCCAAGGGAATACAGGAGCACAGAGGCTGCAATCTGTGTGCGTATCGCTTAGGCAGAAGGCTGCTGTGCTGGATTAAAGGCTCCTGAACATATTGTTGCTGGGTGAAAGCATAAGCAGGATCAGGCAGTCTGTTTCTCCAGATGGATGGAGATGGGAGGCAGGGATGTTGCTGTGGTCTTTGTGGAGGAGGGTGGGGAGGCTCCTGGGGTGCTGCCTGCGACCATGTGAGAGGTGTGGCCTCACTCGTGCTCTATGACACTCTCTCTTCTCCAGGATCCCCATTATTTTAGTGGGAAACAAGTCCGACCTGCAGGTGGGGAGCTCCATGGATGTTATCTTACCCATCATGAACCAGTTCTCAGAGATTGAGACCTGCGTGGAGGTGAGGGAACTGGAGGGTTTCTGCAAAGCTTCCCTGAGAGGTGGAAGCGCTTGTCTGGCGTAAGCCAGGCTTGCGAAGAGCTGCACTACTGATGTGGCTCTGCAGAAGTGCCCCTGTCTGAATCTGTCTGAACTTCTCTGGCTCAGGGAGCTCCTATCATCCTCCTTCTGCCCCTTGTCAGCAACCCATCGCCCATCCCCATTCACAGGACAGTCTGTCTCTTCCTTTTAATCCCCAGTGCTCTGCCAAGAACCTCAAGAACATCTCTGAGCTCTTCTACTATGCCCAGAAAGCTGTGCTGCACCCCACCGCCCCCCTCTACGACCCAGAGGAGAAGCAGGTGGGAAGCAACTTGCTAACAGCCATTTCTGTGAGGAGACTTCTTCCTGTCCCCACGCTCTGGTCTGGCACTGGGCTTTTGCCCATGGGTAGGAAGGTGCAGAGTTTGGGTTGATGGAGCAAGAACAAGGAAGGAGGACCCTTCTCCTATGCTAGCATAGCCGGCTGAGCATATCCAGGCCAGAGAGATCTGTGAGAGGTAGAAGCCCTCATGCTCCAGACCATGTGTTAACCATCGTGGGAAGGATCCAGAAGAAACAGCTCTGTGTGCTGTCCTGCTTTGGCCTCCCAGGTGGCTGTGGTGCTGACCTAGCTGGACCACGCTCCCAGGCAGTGCAGGAGGGATCCCCTCTGCATGTGGGGTTTCAGGAGGCAGGAGGAAGAGCCAGGCTGAAGTTGGTGCCCTGTGTTTGTTACTATGGTTGGTCCCTTGCAGCTGAAACCTGCGTGTGCACGAGCACTGACCCGGATTTTCAGCCTCTCAGACCAGGACAACAACCAGATCCTTAGCGACGATGAACTCAACTACTTCCAGGTAGGGCTGGCTGTGGAGCTGAGGGATTCCCCCGTCCCCTGTGGAAAGCCCTTGGGGTCCCCTTTCCTTCTAATACCAGGCAGAAGAGCTGCCCCACTTCTGACCTAGACCCCCTGTTTGCATTGTGCTGGACATCCGAGCACACGGGGATCTGCACGTCTCCCATCTTCACTAAGCTTAGGCCATGTTCACTCTGCTGTGGGAAGAACAGGAGGCTCTGGAGGTGTTGAGAGTAGTACGTTAATGGGATGCTGAGGAGCAGGGTTTGGTCAGGGTCTGAGGCACTAATCCCTGAGCTGGGTGGATTTTCTCTCTAGAAACACCTTCTCCTTGTTAGGGGAGAGGGATGCTGGTGAGACCGTGAGTTGCACTGTCTGTGTGCTTTGCTGATGATTATAGACTGGTTTGCTGCAGTGTGCAGGGACATCTGCAACTAGAGCAAGTTGCTCAGAGCCCCGGCCAACCTCACCTGCAATGGTGCCAGGGATGGGGCA
>JAVSBS010013257.1:0-35625 GCA_033124195.1 Coracias cyanogaster
GTTGTATGGATGATTCAGATGGAAAAGACTGTAGGGAAAAAAAAGAAACAAAGTATTTATGCTTATTACTGAAACGATGTTAATTACAAACCTATGTTGATAATCCACCACCCAAACTGTACTCCTCACCTCTAAGACTCTCATGAAAAGTTCTAGCCCTTGATTTTCAATGAAGTGCCGACACGTTGTTGGAGATTCATCAGTGAGGTTCCAAAGTGCACTCAGTGTGAACTTCAGAGTAGTATCTACAAGATTCTGATTTGTTTTCTGTTTAACTATTTGTAAAAGTTGCTGGAAAAAAAACCAAAACAAAACAAAAATCCCAATTATTATTGCATATCAAAAAACCTTTTTACTTCCCCTTTGAAATGGTTGCCTGCTAAGAGGAATTCCTTTATATTCACCATAATTGCATGTGTAGTATTATTGTGGATGGCACAAAGCCATCCATAGAACCTTGGACTCCACGTAAATGCTGCCAGCACTAACAATTTACTTCAAATACTCTCTTTCTGAGCACCTTTCATCTTATACAATGGCTTTCAAATAAAGAGATTTCTCACTATTTTACTTTGTATTAATTGTGTCAAGTTTTTCCACTTAGGCTTCTTTTCATCTATGCTAATATGTCTTAATTGCCACTGTCTCTGATACCATCTCTAACAAAATCTCTAGGCTTTCCTCTTTTAAAGAGCTGTTAAATGAATACAGGTTAATGTGATCTTAGCATTCTATCTCCTTATGTTTATTTAGTATCTTTAGGAACAGTTAGCGTGGATAGCTGGAGCGGAGGACTTATTTTTGTTGTCAGGGAAGTATGTGACTTACCCTAACAATGAAGAGTTCTGCACCAAGTTGAGCTGTTTGTTCTGTTGAAAGCTGTAAACAAACAAAACCATATCAATGATTTTTTAGACTTCACAGATATTATCCCATAATCTCAAGTCTTGAATTCTGTACCTTTGCAGCAAGAATGGAAATTATGGCTACAGCCATCCTTTGCATGTTTTGATCTTCATGATTACACAGCCACTGCATAACAAGTTTGGCTGCTTCGAACCTAGAATTTACAAATAAATTTAAATTTTCAGACATCTCATAAGTCTTTGTAGAAGAAAGGCATACACAGACAACATCAGACAGAAACACATGCAAGACAGAAGAAGCTGGAAGTATGCCTCATAAAAGAAAAATAGAACTACCCAGTGAAATCACAGGTACTGCATGAGCCTCAGTCAGCTTTGAGTTGTTTGCTCAGGGTCTCTTACTTCTAATTATACAACCAAGTGCACAGGAACTGCTTCCAAAAAAGGAATTAAAATTTCATACAATCTTCTGAAACACCAGACCAACGCACTTCAGCACACTGGAATTATTTAAACTGAGACCAGAAACAAAGCTTCTGAAGGAACAGACAAAGCAAAATACTCTGCAATGCTACAACTAATTTTAACTGACACATAAAACTTGCCTGTTAAATGGAACATCCTGAAGGATTCTGTCACTGCACAGTGAAAGAAGGCAATTCTTTTGCAGCTATGAGAAATGAAAAAGAATTACTTCATTAGAGACATCTATTTCAGAATACTTTTTCCTTGGAAACATTAAACATATTTCCATGAGGTCACAAGATGTGGAGAAACCTCATGTAAGATCCACAAGACAGAGAATCCTACAGAAAATAAAGAAATGTGGTCTGTTACCTGTTGATGATTTGGGAAGTGCTCCATGGCCTTCAGAAGCAAGTGAGTGACATCAGCCAGAAGTCGCACAGGCATGCCTGCTGCTAAATCTTGCTTGGTTAGGTTAAAGACACACGCACTTGCTGCCAACTGCACCGGCAAGTTCAGAGGGTGATTTCTCATTCCAATAACCACAAGCTGAAATGCAAGAGTTTTGCCCACGTTAGTTACTTACACGTTTGCACACATAGCCCAAGAGCAATCCACTGCTGCTGGAGGCCATAGCACTGACTCACAGCACCCAATTTCTGTCTCCCTTTTACTTAAGTGAAAAAAATCCATCTGGTGTGATTTTAATTCTCAAGAGGAACATTTCCTTCTGCTCAGTGATTCAAAGTTGACAACTTCTATTTCTCCCAGTCCTTTTGCGCTGGTTGTGGCAGCCTCTCAAAGGAGAGGCTGCATGGAATGCAAGAGATTCCTAGAAAGATCCAGAGTTTGCTTTACAAACTGGAATAAAAAAAAAAAATAAGAATCACCAAATCCTTTCAGAGGTGAATGAGGTAGAACAGAATTTCTGCAGTGTAATGGTAATGATGTAGCAGCTTGTTGTTTGGTGACTAGCCATTTCAGATCACATCCTAAGCTGCTCTTTCAGGATATATTTTTCACAGCTTACATTTCACAGATACATTGTTTCTTCCTGAATTAAATTTTCAGCTACATATGTTGATTGTGATCTCACCTAAGAAACTATTCTTCCTCTTGAATACTGAATGCCAGTCTATTTGATACTGAAGCCAGCAAATTCAAGGTCATGTGGTCAATGTCAGAGGATAGGAAAAACAAGAATCATCTGTCCTACTAATGCCTCTTTTTACAATGACAGTAAAAATTAAACCAGCTCCGATGTTCTAGACATGGAAAGCCAATGCCTAGAATGGATTTCTATGGAAGTTTCCAAGTTAAGAGCCCCATGTACAACACTAACAATATTTATTCACTTGCTGTCATACTGGAAGGTGACAGTGGAGAGAAATATCACTCAGTGCCTTCCTTATTCTCACTGTTTTGTGAGCATCAGCAGAAGGCACTTTTATCTGGGGAATAAGACTAGACAGACCTTTGATTTGACCCAGTACAGGTATGTTCTAATGACAGAATTCAGCATCCAAAGAAAACTTCATAGATTCAAAATCACATGAAAATATTTAAATGCTACTAAATTTAGACACTATACACTCACCCAGATAAATTTTACCTAACAAAATGCTACACTACATCACTATTGTTTAAATAGTTGCCAATTGTTATTCAGCATTACCATTTTAATCTTCAAAATGACAACCAGAAGGTGTAAAAGCTTATAAAAGAATTAATACCTGAGTTTTGGGAATGAGCTCAGATTAAGGAACAGCGCATTACAATTATCAAAACTGTATTATCTTACCTTTAAAATTTCAGGTTTTGTTTTTTCCATTACATGTGTCAGGCTGAATAAATGAAAGAGTGCTTCTCTCACAAAGAAGGCCCTTTCACTGTAACGCTTCAGTGCTTCAGAAATCTGAGTTTCATTTGCTTCTCCTGACACCTATGAATGGAGAAATAATCTTTAGTTCAAGATGTCATCAGTTTACTTTAAAAATTTCGTTCTTGAAAAGCATAAATCTGCAGTTTCAAAGGTGGTGATAGTTTTAGCCAAATCCTTCAGTGAACAAATGATTACTTTATCTGGGTGTATTAATCCAGAACGACAATCTTCAAACATTCATAAAGAAGCTGCCACATTATAAGCCAAAATTAGGCTTCAGTCATGTCTTTAAGCAGACCTGTATGAAACCACTAAGTTTCATACACCTCATACCTAACAAAGGTGCTTATGATTCACCAAATGCCTAAAAGCACGATTTGTAACTGGATGCTCTTGTCAAATGCAGCTGATGAAGATGGTCTTTTGGCTGTAATTTTTTTGGCTCCGAGTTCTAGCTCTGGTTATATGTATATATATATAAAAAATATTTCCATTCTTTGTTTACATCAAGTTTCCTACAAGCTGTATCTGTAGCAATAGCTTTCCAGCACCATATGAAAGAACTAACTCATGCTCTCTGCAAAAGCAGTAATTCTTAAAAGTTAACCTTAAACACATGAGAAAACCAAACAATGAGCTAACTTAGGTGAAGACTGCATTAGAAGTTATGAGCTATTACCCAACACAAGCTTAAGTTCAGAATATTAAATCGAATAGCTGTGGATTTTTTCACTTCCCACTGCCACATCTTCCATTTAACTATATTTTATCTACTTTATAACTGTAAGTTGTATGACTGTAGATGATTTGTTCCTCAGTCTGATTTAATAAACCATTGCTGCAATCAGTGTTTTAAAAAATGCTTTGGGAAGCACACAGAACTTTTTCTACTTAATGTGTCACATAAGGGAAAGCAAATGTTCATAGATGGAAGTGTCACATTCTGTGGATCCTGTGTTGTATCAAGCCAAATTTTTCTAAACTTGCTAGATCAGGAATATATTACAGCCTTGAGAGAGCCGACACCATGCTGGATTTTGGTTTATATTCTCTACTGAATAGAACAGGGCAATCATATTTACTGACATGTTTTGCAGCCAGTTATACACACTATGAAGATTTTTCCACTTGATTTCATGTTCTCAATATAACACCTGCCTAGTGTTCCATCTTTCAAGAGTTTTTTTTTATAATAAAATTTCACAGGACTGCTATAAAGACAGCAATATTTCACTTCTGCTGCTTCCATGAGTGCTGTGTGTCCTGTTTATTCTTCAGCAGTATCTAGACTAAGCAGATGAATACTTCAATACAGTCACTAATGAATTTCAGGTCATAGAAAAAAAAAGAAAACGGGGCGGGGGAACAAAAAAAAAAAAACCAATTGCTGCCTACAGTCTCGTCTCGACAATTATGCCTTTAAACAAAAAGGAAAAAAAGAAAGAAATGCAAACTCCTTTTTGCTACCGACGCTGCTATGACTCCATCATGATTTTCCCATTACTAGAACCTTCTTCCTTCCTGCCTTTTCATAGCGCAGTTACTCGTATGAAGTGTGTACTCTAAACAGCAAGGATTATATTACATTATTTTATACCAAACATGAGGTATAATTTCCTGATGCCATACATTACACCAAACAGGAATTTGCTTTCTCCACCAATGCATCTCAGCATTCACACACACTGCTAGCAGCTGTGACAACTAAGTACTCAGGAGACTTGGCCATTAACAACTGTCTAAAGCTCAAGGGGAATAAAAAAATTCTATAATTGTGTCTGTGTTACCTCACTTGCCTGTAACAAGAGCATTCTGAATTTTAAAACTGAAGTGCAAAACTCATCTTGCATAGGAAACAGATTAAACTATGGACACATCACGCAAATCCTTCCTCATTCCCTCTGCAGTTTCCATCATCCTCATGGCACAGCAGAAAACACCATTCAGAGTCAAAGATGATATGACATGTCTAAACCTCTCTTTTTCTTCCTTCATTCTGACCCTTTCATAGCAGGGACAGGACAGGCTCATTCTCCAGTAAGTGCATGCATATTCTACAGAACAGGGAATGACATCTTGTTGCCTGGCACTAAAAAAATAAATAAACACACTTCAGCAAACATCATCTCATCCTAAAGGGCTGAGTAATTTAGGATTTTTTCAAGAAGAAGTAGTTCTTCAACCTAAGTAATTGCTTCTTACATGTTCATCACCAAAAGACCTTTCAAAGTGGGTAGAAATACTGTAACAGGAAACAGAACTGGTAACGGTGTACAAAAGCAGCTTGGTTATTAGGTTTTATTGTATCTGCTGCATTAACCATTAACTGCTCAAAGCTTATGCAAAGTGTACCTCCACACAGTGCTGCCTTACGCTATCTGCTCACTTCCAGAAAATATTATTCCAGTAAATAACTTCAGACTAGACACAGTTCAGCTCTCTTAGATCTGGTATGTTAAACCAGGATCTAAGAGCTGAAAAGACACAGAAAAATTGATGCTTCTTACTACAACGTAAATTTAGCAGTTTATGTCAAATTCCTACTTAATTCTAGCACAGAAAGTCAGTAATTACAATTAACAGTTAAAAAAATGAACCTACATCCTCCTTCGGAAACACCCACATACATTTGCTACAAATCATTAATTCTATTTTTCTTGCATACTGTAATTTTTCAGGAAAATTAATTCCCCCGCTTAACCTTTAGGTTTCCTTCTCCCGTTAGGAATTCTGAGTAGCCGGCATCAGTAGCTAGCAGCCCCACAAACTGCATTGTGGGCCGTTGCTGAATAAATGCTTCTACAGCTTTATCTGTAACATGTTTTCTTCCAGAAATGTCCAAAGACACAAGGTGAGGCAAGATATCTTTCTGTTCCAGTAATCGAAGTGCTATGTCTGATGTGAACTGTTTGTCATCCGATATATCAAGGTGATTCAGGTATTTTAGTTCTCTTATAACATCCAGAATCTGGGTTGTGGTCATTTTCAAGCATTTCAGGTGGTGCATGGTCAAGGACTTGAGCCGGTCTTTGCAGGTGAGGAGTGCTGTTATGTCAGTGACAGAGGTGTTCGATATATCCAGACTTTCTAACCTAGGAAGTGAAGCAACATCTGCCAAGTCCTCGTTGTAGAACTGAACATTGGTAACACTCAGTGCACGGAGCCCAGACAACTGGCTGAAGCACCTCTCGTAGGGGTCTTCCAAAGAAAGAGTTAGTGAGTTCAGCACAAGGCATTGGAGATTTTGTTGGATCCATTTATTGCTGCAAAGTCCACTTATAATGTCTGTGATTGTTATATCTGCATTCACGCCAGTAGCATCAAGTTCTACCAGCTTGTTATGGCAGAACGCTTTCCGAAAAGCCACAGCAGAGATTTTCGCCTTCCGAATACAAGCTCGTTTCAAACGCATCTGGTTGCCTCGGAAGATGCCCACAGTTCCATCGTTCAGAAGCCCTGATGAAAAACAGCATTAGTGTTTGGCTCCAGTGTTACAGAACATCACTTCTATTCTAAGAAACCAAAGGGTGCAAAGCGTTAACAAAGAGAACTAATTGCAAAGTGGTTTGTCTTGGATTACTATGCCACTGACCCCCAACATTTTGTATTTGGGATTCCACTTTTAAGATTACAATCTCAGGTTGCTTTAATTCAATTGAGTAATTGAGCATTTGATTGAATTCTTAAGTAGGATCAATACAGTAAACTAAGCTAATCAAGTTCTACATATCCCTCAGCAAGAAGGTAGGAGTGTTGCTCAGAAACAAGCTGAATGTGAATCACTTCTTAGGTTTCTTTCTCAAAGAGGACAAAGAAAGGGTGGGAAGGAGAGAAAGACAGCAAAGAAAAAAAAGGAAATGCAACAATCTTGTTTGAGATTATCTTTTTTGTTTTGTAGCAAGAAGACTACATAAGTAGTCTTTTCTTGCAGCATACCGGCAACATCCTAACTGAAATAATACACTTAGTTCCATGCACAGGATTATCCCAAACACATGGGAAATGCTGAGATTTCTTATTCCTATCTATCAACAGAAGGATTACTGCATTATAGAAAGCCATAGGAGAAGAGTATGGCTGCAACACAAAAGAAGCAGGAAGAACATGTCCTTCTAGTTTCACTCTGGAGGGCTACAGATGTCAACGCTCCTTGTTTTTTTATCGCCTATATTCAAGCACACTGAACGTAGAAAAGAAACTGAAAATGCAATGTATTTGAATGAAAACATCATTGCCATCACAGCTTGAAGTCACAAGCTAGTAATCGACTCTATGACAAAGTCAAATTAAGACTTGCAGACCTTTCTGAAGAGGAAATAGTTTGGGCATTTCTGACCAAAGTAGTCAGGGCACTCCTCTTTTGCAGAGGAAGAGAAAGTACGGGGTAAAACAATTGGTACCCAGCAAAAAAATTAAATGTGATAAATAATTACGATTTGGTTGAAGTTTTGCTAAATTACTTCTTAATTTTTGTTCCTCTTTCCATTTAAGGATTGAGTTAGGCTCTCCCACTGACCTACCTGAGCCACACCCTGTTTATCTGGCATGCACCTTTCCACCCTGCACTCTGACCCAGCGTTTGAGATGTTCCAGTTCCAGTGTCCTCAACTGCCTTCATCATTACAGGCACCAGTAATAAGCTTCTGGTAATTCAGTTTCCTTGAATCTGTTTTCTTGAGTCTACTCCAAATAATTACTTACCAAAAAGTAATGTACGTTGAAGATGAATAGTTTTTTTGAGTTTGCCTTTCTTTAGGACCATTCCTTCTGTTATATCAGAGTAGAACAACTTGAAAGGACTAGAATATTTGCACAATAAGACCCAAAAAAGTCTGCACTTCCAGGATAGGGCACTCGGCCTGTTTACAGTAATTTTTCTAGCGTCATGTCTCATCTCTTAAGAGTCTGTGGGATGTCCAGGAATGGGTCCCTTGCCTCCTCTGTAGGGTAATCTATAGATTTCCTCTTTTCACGCTAAGCAGCTTTTATTGACACAACATTTTCCTTTGTTGTGCTCAAAGCAAGCAAAGCTCTCCTCTCCCCAAAGATAATGCTGGCAGAGAACATGATAGGCCAGTAACTACAACATAAGAACACCACAATGTTGTTTTCACAGAGGTTTATACTACTCTCAAAACTGACTGCTTTCGAGCAAATAATTCCACTTCAATAGAAGGGCTAAAAGAGGTGAGAAACTATTTTAGTGAAAATCACAGTATTATTTCCTAGGGTAGACAGTAAAAAAAATTCAATTAATTGCTCTGTGAGAGATATTGAAATATTTGAGTGCTGCTGGAAGCAGCAGAATCAAGTACATCCTTTTTTGGTTTTTAAGTTATTGAAAGAAGATCTGTTAAAGAATGTTCACTTAAAGGAACAGTAAATTAAAGTAATAAGCCCAAGACACAGGACTTTCTACTTAGAACTATCTACATGGCAATGCAACATTCAGCTGAAGCTGTGGAAAAGTGAAAATAACAGAAACTCTCTCTTAAGACATTAAAGAACAGTTTTAACAGCTGCAACAGTAGATTCTACTAGAAAATACACCAGAACTGCAGCGTCACATTCCAGTAAAGTATTTTCACTGATGACCCATGAATAATTGTTTTTACCATGAAATGCCATCGTCTGCAGCAACCGATCAGCCACTTCTTGTGGAAACATTCCTGGCTCCTGCAAGCACAGCGTTCCATCTTGCCTTTCTGTGCAAAACTTCTCTAGGTTGGCAGTCAAGAAATTCAAGCAGATATCAAGTAAAGAATACGGAGAAGCTTCCTCCTGTCATATGCAAAACGCAACAAAACAAAGGAGATTTAGTCAAATCATTCTCTCTATGAATCACCTATTATTCTGTAACGTTGGTTTTAGGCAAATCATTCATTTTTGTTAGTCTGATTCTCACTGGAACAGGCAAATATTACAAAAGGAGACACCTCCCTTAGAGCCAGGCAAAGTCAGGTCACACAACAAACAACTGGCCAAACCAACGGGCAGCCCCTTCCCCCAGTCGCTCCCAGAACCACATCCAGTCTGGTCCGTTATCTTGAACCCTGCTTGAGTTTACAGAGGAAGAAAAGTAATTGCTGATAAGATCATTTGAATTTATGAAGTCTACTGGAAATTAACCAAGACAGACTGAACGAAGATTTTAAATCAAATTTTCTTTCTTGATTTAAACTATTTCTTTCACTCTTTCATTTAAGTCAACTCATATTAGAAGTCTACTACCAACCTACCTTAGAAATGCAGGTAAGTTTAATATGTTAGGAACAATTTTTGATACTGTGAAGGGCAGCTACAGCTTCACAGCAAAAAAGGAAACTCAGAAAGAATTATTACAATCCCAAATTCTGTGCAGCAATAAATTAACAACTATTACAGTATTCCTTCTGATTATAGATACTAATTTCCCCCTTTTTAGACTAAGCACCTGAAAAATCACCTATAGTAGAACCCTGGGTACAAAGGACAAGGCAGAATATAAACTTGAACTTTTCCTTCTTGAGATTGCACACTGATACACAAAATCCTCAAAGGTTTTTTTTTATTCCACGCCTAATAATAGCCTACTGTTTTCAGTCACACAGATTAATCAACATAAAGAATGACACGCAGCACTGTGAATCATCCCCAGCACTACACAAAAGAAGGCCGAGTGACTGGTACATACTCCCCCAGACAATTTTGAAAATAACAGCATCAACTGTTGCCAGATCTCATCTGTAGGAAATATTGTAGCTTGCCTTTTATACTGAAAGTTCTGGACAATTTCACCTTCCTTTCCTAGCTCATTGAACTTCTCTTATGTTGCTTCATTTGCCTAATACGTATTTCTGTACTTCTCTGGGGAGTACAAAAGCTTATATAGAAGAAATATTAAAGAAATGGTGGGAATAAGTCTTCTAAGATAAGATGCATATATTTGAAGACTGGGAGGTACCACATCAGGGCAAAGATGGAATGGAGATTATCTTTAATGAATCATATATTGACATCAACGAGAGTCTGCAGTTTAATAGCTCCTGAACACTTAACTACAGGTTTGGGAACTAGAAACTCCAAATGATTCAAACATAAGCTCTTTCTACAGCTTTTGACATACAACTTCCAACTCCTTTGACTTGTTTTTCCTAAGTGCTTAATTTTTACTATTTTTTCCAAAAGCATGATTATTACATTTTACTGTTGAAGAAACAGGAGTTACTTTGTGACGCGACTTGCTCATGTTACCAGAAAACAGCAATTTTGGCTGCCTCCAATCTTAAGTTGATATGAAAAGGAAGGACAGAAATTGGAACTATGAATGTCTTTTGTTTCCTTATAATGTGCAACAATGCCTGAAGTACCTCTAAAGAGACAAAACCACCAGTTAGTTTAAAATAGTGTATTTTTTAAAGTAAAGGGGAAAATTTTCTTTTTAACCTAAAATTAATACACAGACCCAGGACTTATA
This sequence comes from Coracias cyanogaster, assembly GCA_033124195.1. Classification (NCBI taxonomy): domain Eukaryota; kingdom Metazoa; phylum Chordata; class Aves; order Coraciiformes; family Coraciidae; genus Coracias; species Coracias cyanogaster. Next base: position 10,670 of record JAVSBS010013257.1, read on the forward strand.
TGACAACTGCCAACTCAAAGAAAAATCAGAATCCTTACTCGAAGGCATATGAAAATTATTCCTACTGAAGCAAAGACATCCTCACCTCCCAACAGATCTTGTGTTTCTAATTTGATGCTTAAACATAAAACCAGAATAGTGGCTCTCTTCATTCTTTCTGGCACTGTTCCATAATTCCTACCAGAAAGCTAAAACACTTTTATATATTGGTGAGCAAATTCCAATGAGAATTTTTAGCCTTGCAGATAGGCCACTAGCATATGACTCAGAGAACTATTTTTTTCAACGAGTACTTCTAACTGGCCCATCTGTAATTTGCAGATACTGTTTTAATTTCACATAAAGCAATCGCTCCAGAAGTCCACCCAGGACATCTCCATACAATAAAGGAACAAAATGCACAAGTAAGGATCAATTACACTTGCCAACAACACAGTATCATTTTTATTAACTCTGCTTATACCAGTTATAGGAGACATTTGTGATGTTCCTTCAACTAATTGCCAAAAGGCTGAAGAAACAAACCTAAGAAAGGCTCCTGAGGTAACCTGGGCAGATTGGTGAAATATTGTTATCAGTACCTAATAAAGTCCCTTGACAAACATCATAAAAACAGTTTCCTAGAGTGACAGCTACTGAAATAGAACAGCCTGAATGCAGTCTGTTAACCTTTTATGTGAGCTAGCAGCGTTCCTTTTCTCAACTTCCTCTTTAAGTAAAGAGAATATTGGCCAGTTAAAGACCTTGTAATAAAAGCGTTCCGCTGTATGCAGGCTCTTGGAAGGTTGGGATTTGAGTGCTTCCTTTCTCTAGCTGTGCTTGCATATGTGACCCTGAAAACAAACCTGCCATTTGTTTTCAGATCATTTCACTTTCTGGTTCTAATACTTTAATGAGACACTGTAAATGTATGTCAACCACAGCACAGGTTTTTGGGGATTTTTTAATAGACATTGTCCAGTAATATTTGAGTACAACTTTTATTATGTGTATTCGACTTTTTTATAGCCCTCTTAATTATCTGACACTGCCATGTAACCTCACAGGTTCTTTCCTTCTATCTAATTCATTCAGTGGCCAGAAAAATAAAAAAGCAAATTCCCCAAAACACAGATTTATACATTACGTGATGCAAGTCTACAAGTCCTCATTAGCTAGAGCACAAATGTTGAGTGACACATCTACAACCAACTAGGTTATGGAAGAGTACAAAAAGTAGAATGATTGCATTTAGATGGGCTTTTTAAGGCTTGTTTAAATTAATCCTTTCAAAAAGATAACTTTATAAGGGCTTAATATAACCAAGACAAGCAAACAAACAAACAAAAAAAGCGTGCAGAGGGCTGGAGTGGGGGAGTCAACGGCCTGGCTGCTGGCCTCCAGCAGTAACACAATCCAGCCGCAGACTGAAATGCAACACCTACCTCAACATGATGTTACCCAGCTCAGTTTATAGCTCACACACCAGTGCAGTTGCAAAGGTTCTCACAAAGAATACCATCCTCCACATTTTCATTTAAAAACTCCTTCAGTTGAATTTAAATATTGCTAAAACATATTTACGCTATATTTCAAAATGTGTTTAAAAAGGAAAAAAGAAAAAGGAGCTTAAGAGGACATATTAAAGCACCTGGAATAAGATTGAGAATCTTAAGCACAACATTATGCCTAGATTAACTGGCTGAGTGTGAGAATCAAACTCCTGTTCCTTTGGGAAGCATCACCACAAAACCACCTGCTCATCCAGCTGGAAAAGAGAGAGGGTTAACTGATGTTGTCCATCAGTAATTGCAATGTCACTTTGCACAAGAACCTTTCTCACTGCAGGTATTGTGATCCCACCAGCTCCAGCCTGAGACATTCAGTTCTTTCTGGCTTTGTGTCTCAGATTCGTGAAAAATCAAACCTTTTTTTGCATAGGCAATTTTCATTGGGGTTCCCAGCCCCACCCCTCCCAATAAACCAGTATAAAACACTGGAAGACAAATACCAATTTCAGCCCTAACAGAAGTACTTCTGTGATGCACACCTCAATTTTTATGCCCGATTGCAGACTCAGTATGACAAACCCAAGTGTGTAAGGTCTCTATAAAAGCCCCTCTGCTTTTTCCTCTCTGAAGTCTCCATGGAGATGTGATACAGGGTAAGGGGCTTTTCAAATTGTGGCAGTTATTTCTCTCAAAAGCTTACAGCAAAATAAGAGGTAACTTGGAGCTGAGATCTGTGGTGTTCGACACACCACGTTTCTGCTTTCCACTTCTCCACAACCCCAAAACTTTTCTTCATTTGTTAAAATGGACATTCTCAAAATGATCAAGAAATAGCAGCTCAAGTAACGGTCATCAAAATTCTTCTATGGGCTAGTAAAGGAAAGGCAGTGAAAAATAAACAGTTCTGATCTATGTTACAAAGAAAGCTTATGATTATCCTACTTAAATGGCATGAAGCAGATGTAGGCAATTTATTAACCAGACTCAATGAAGGATTATGCTCAAAATCAAATATAATGTTAACTACTCTGGCAGAACAAGTGGGAACATACTGATTAAAGTTGCTCGTGATACAAAGTTGGCAGGGATCACAAAATGCCTAAAATTAAATAGTGCCACATTAAAACAACATAGTAAGGCCATGTATTTCAAGATTAATATCAAGAACTTCAGATATGAGTTCATCAGTTATAAATGGCTGGAGAGAAGAACCTGAATGGTTTGCTCGACCACATGAAAACAATGCGAGCCAGCCAAATAAAGTATCAGAAGAAGCATCAAGCAAAAATAAGAAAGTATCATGTAATTTTCAGGACACTTGGAGACCTCTTGGGGCTATTTATGTTAAAGAATGCCTGCACCATTTCAGTTTGAATTTAACAGCTACTAGAACGCTCTGGGGAAATAAAGCATGTTGGGAGTAGGAAGCAAAATCAGCTTTTCTTAGCCTAGCAGATCAAAAGGTGAGAGATATGAATGTCACCTTTAAATACAGCACAGTGAGTAAAAGCTATAGGAAGGGGAAAAAAAAAAAAATCTATTAAGGCGAAGCACAGGTGCCAGCACAGAAACAAAGGTGCACAGAAATGCCACAAATTCGAATTTTTGCCACAAATTTCGATGTCAGTACATCTAAAATACCAAACAAGTTCTAGCACTGAATAGAACAGCATGCACAAAAGGTACCTACTTTAAAAACCCAGATTTAAAACTTTATTAGTGGATTAAATGAAATTAGGCTTTTAATATCAAGGGATGAGACCAGATAACCCAGGAAATTCCTGCTGGTCCTTTAAAAGCAAATGTGCACACTCATCCCTCGAGCAGAGGAGCAATCCAAACAGCATCCATATGTTCTGCTCCGAGGCGTGTCTTGAACAGGGAAAGGCTGTTGCTCCAGCTTTGGCCAGCCCGGCGCTGGAGCACGGTGCTGCCCACCGCACAGGTCAGCAAGGCCCACGCAGGCTGCGTGCCGCCAGCCCCGTGCCTGGGGGCACGGCTGCTCCCTGACAGCCCCGGCGGGAAAAGTGCTGTTGGAGGGCTGGACTGCACCCAGAACCGGGGGGAGGCTTGGGCTGGAGGAGGCCAAGACAAGGGAGGAAGGCACGGCTGGAGGAGGCCAGACGGCTGGGCTGTGCTGGCCTGTTCTGCCCTTCACGCCGCCCGGCCGAGGAGCTCTGCCCGCCGGGCAGCCCCCGCTCCTGTGTGGCGCGAAGCCGCCGTTCCTCGGCCCCACAAGCTGCTGTGAGGGGCTGACGAGCGGCAGCGAGGCCGAACCGGCCCTCACCGGGACGCGCCGGGCAGGGCGGCCGCTGCCCCTTCGCCCGGCGCCGGGCTCCGACCTCCTCTCCGGCGGGTCCCGATCGCCCTTTTACATAACCGGCCGGGCGGCAGCCGCAGCGGTTACACAACAGCGAGGGGAACGAGGGCTGCCGGCCGGGCGCGGTGTGTGCGTGAGGGGAGGACGGACCCGCCGCGGCCCCCGCAGGGTCGCCCCCGCCTCTGCCCCTCAGAGGCGGCAGAGGGAGGTGAGGGGCGGTGGCGGGGGCAGCCGAGCCCGCCCCACGCCCGCTCCGGCCTCACCTGCCCGGCCGCTCAGCCCTTGCCGAGCGGGGCTGGCGCCGCCGCCATAGCGGCCCCTTGCCCCGGGCTCCCCTCCGCCGGGCGCTGTCACCGCGGGGCGGGGGCAGCCTCCCCCCAAGCCCCTCAGCAGCCCCTGCGCGGCCCGGCGCTGCCCGCGGCGCTCACTCACCATCGCGGCTCTGGGTGCCGGAGGCGAGCGCCCAGCGAGCCGGGTCCCGGAGCTCGGCTCCTTCTTTTTTTTCCCTTTTCCCCCGTTTTTTCCCCCCCGCCGACCTGGAAGTGAATCTGCCGCAGCCGGCTGGGCCGCGCGCCGAGCCCGCCTCCCTTAAAGGGGCCGCGCCAGCAGCGCGCTGCGGGTCACCCCGGCGGCCAGGCACAGGGACGGGACGCGTAAAGGGACGGGAGGAGGGTCTGGGGCTCCACCAAGAGCACTGGGCTCCCGTGTGAGACCTTCCCGGGCACCCCGCTGCCTTCATTCCGGGGCGAGGATGAAGCAAGCCCGAAGCGCCGGGGAGTCGGTCCCAGCAGAGGCTGCTGAGTCCTCAGCGGTTTTAGGGCAGTTCCTTGTCTTTGGGTAACCTCTGGCAGCCAGGAACTCAGCGTCAGCTTTTTGCTCACCGATCAGCCTCTGTGATTTAAATGTTTCCTGCCCAAAGTAGTTTAGTGTGGTAATATGAAAAATAACCTGCTCCGGTACAGTGGGGTTTGCCACCTGCTTTGAAGCTGGAGGAGCTTTGGAGAGCTGGAGAGGAGCTTTGCCATACGCTTTTATACAAAATAAATTCGGGTTTCAGATACCGTACTAGCAGTGAAAACCTGTCTGCCAACAAATAGATACTATACTATAGTGCTGGTACAGGGAATACAGTTATTTTTTGTTTTGAGATACAAAGTAAAGAGTGATACAATTACCCCGTCCAAGTAGAGCGAGATGATAAAGAGTTTACTGTCAAACCTTTTAAAGAATCGCTGATTTTGCGTACAGCAGCTTTGAATAATGGTTGTTTGCAAATGAGCAAAACATCAAGAAACAATTGCTAAACTTATTTATTTATAATTATTTCTATGGTCCTGCTTGCCAGGGGGGTTGGACTTGATGGATCTCCAGAGGTCCCTTCCAACCCCTAATTTTCTGTGATTCTATTATTTATGACAGAATTGTTCTGGTTGGAAGAGACCTTTAAGATAACCAATTCTAGTCATTAACCCAGCACTGCCATTTATGCTTCCATCATGACAAGATGGCAAAATATTCTACAAATATTATCAAACCCAATATTGCCTGTTTAGGGCCTACATACCAAAGGTCACTTATAGTCCCAGTTCTTCAGATTAGTGTTGACGTAGAGAAAACAAATTCCATGCTCAGGATCTGACAAGAACAGAATCAAAAGTCCTCATGTTCTGAATGTAGCCACTTAAAAATGTAATCTTCTTAGAATAAATACATTATATAATTATGGAGACAGAAATTATCATAGATTAGGGAGGGGCTAGTACTGTTACTCTTAGTCCAGTACTTCTTTCTTCCACCTCCTAATGTCTTTTGGAGCTTCCAGGCTATTCTTTCCATTTCTGTTAACAAATTCACTCATTTGCTCCAACCTGAGTATCACCAGATGTCTCGCCTTTGCCTTCTTTTTCTAATTCCATCTGGGTTTATAAGAGAAAATATCTTCCTTTCTCCTGTCTGGGCTCAGATGGTGAAAACTGAGGTGACGTACGGTTGAATTGGTGCTGACTCAGCTCCAGCATCAGAAATGGCACAGGGAAAATCCCGGCAAGAACAAGACTCTTCAAGGATTTAAGCAAAGAAACTCAAAAGAATTTCTGCTGAGCCTGTGCAAACTGGAAGTTTTCAGAGCTGGATTTTCAGATAAACAGTATCACTGGTAGAAAAGCAGTTAATCTTCCACAGGCCTTCTCTAGAACAGAGGACTTGACACAAAAACCCTCAGATAGCAGTCAGCACGGGCCAAACTACGTAGATCTTCTTGCCTGCCTTCTCAAAGAGTCAGTGGTTTTGATCAACACATTTTGGAAACAACATTTTAGCTTCGTGTGGACAATGTGTGTTAACTCCAAATACTGAAAAGTCTGAAAAGTTTTAACAAAATACTTTAATACTCTGGCAGCATGTCCGGCAGGTGGTGCCACCAGTCTGACTGGCAATGGTTCTCACAATTAGCTATGGTTTTAGTAAACAACCTGGTTTCTTCCTATGGGAGTCTATGCACTCCCGATTTAACCGAGTTTTATTTATCCCAAAAGCTGGATGAGCCGGCATTATGTTACTGAAATAATTTGGGACAAAGCATTCTCAAATATTCTTTAACATTCATTTTAGCTCAAATGTTCTTTCACATTAACTCTGAGCAATTTGTCATGTAAATTTATAATGTAGAGTCATAGAATGGTTTGGAAGGGACTTTTAAAGGTCATCCAGTCCAACCCACCTGCAGTGAGCAGGGCATCTTCAACTAGAGCAGGTTGCTCAGAGCCCTGTCCAACCTGACCTGGAATGTTTCCAGGGATGGGGCTTCTATCACCTCTCTGGGCAACCTGGGCCACCCTCATTGTAAAAAATGTCTTCCTCATATCTAGTCTAAATCTACCTTCTTTTAGTTTAAAACCATTACTCCTTATCTTGTTGCAACAGGTCCTGCCAACATGACTGTCCCCCATCTTTCTTCCAGGCCCTCTTTAAGTACTGAAAGGTGGCAATAAAGTCTCCCCGGAGCCTTCTCTTCTCTAGGCTGAACCCCAGCTCTCTTAGTCTTTTCTCACAGCGAGAGGTTGCAGGCCCCTGATCATTTTTGTGGTCTCCTCTGGACCTGCTCCAACAGCTCCATGTCCTTGTGCTGAGGACTCCAGAGCTGGACCCAGCACTGCAGGGGGGCGTCTCAAAGAGTATGTGCTGCTGTACTCTCCAAAAATCGAGTTTGTGCTCAGAGCTGCTGCCATTGGACAGCGTGCCGTATTTTGTATCAATATCCTAGTAGCACATTGAAGTGCTGGGGCCTGAACCATAGGCCCTGAACCAAAGCTGACCTATAGATGAACCTTACAACCAAACAATATATCTAATACGCATGGTATTGATCGCACATGCAATATGTTCTCCATCTATATTTTGCTATTTTAGTATGAATATATTTAGATGCCAACTTATAAAGCTTTGCTATAATGCTTATTTTGTAACAGTAACCAGCAGAAGATTTTTTCCCATCTAGAGATCTACTGTGCAAGGCCGTGGAACCTGACACCTGGCCTTGCTGAGAGAGATGTGATTAAAACCAAAACAGATAGGGATACTCCTCGGGGGTTCCTCCCCAGGCCCTGGACAGGCTTTGGGCAGAATCCAATAGGTAGAAAAACACCAGATGTTCCCGCATTTGAAGTTCTGAAGGTAATTTATTCGACTAAGGTTGTTTATTCAACTGTATAAAAGCCAGACCCTCTTGCAGCAACGATGGAGGCCTCACCTAGGAGTGGACGCGCTGCACAGGACTTCCCAATTGCCGGGAAAGGTTCTCCAAATCTTCGCTGCAACCGGGGCTCCCCAGCGACTGCGGATCTGGATGATGGTTATATATTAATAGGGCAACTGGTGGTGTGTCTCTCTTAGTCACTATAGTTACTTCTATGCAGTAACGATTAGGTGCATTACGCTGCTTATTCCCACTGCTGCTTCAATCTAAAGTATAATGAGTTTATCTTTTCAGACCAACCATATCGTTTTATTTCTGGATCATCTTGAAATAGACAGGAAGACAAGCCTGAGCTTTTTGTTGGTGTCTGCGTTCTTTCTGTTGGCCCTGTCAACTGGCAAAACACGTCACCCATAAAGTGAGGAGAGGTTTAAACTCACCCATAAAGTGAGATTAGGAGAGCTCGGGAGTGTTGTGCCTTGTTCATTACCACTCTCTGGGGGTTTTCAGCCCTGGCACTGCCCGCTGGGACGCGGGGTTCCAGCTCCTCAAAAGCCCCGGTGAGGTGTTTTGTGGTACCACAGAAAGGAATGGTTGGTGGTAACGGTCACTGGCAGCAACTCGCTGGTTCTAAAACTGCGTTGAAAATGATGTAGTTGATAATCGCGGGCAAAACCAGGCCGGGGCGGGGCTGGGTCAGGCGGCCCGGCTGCTAGGCCCTGCCTGAGGTATTCGTGCAGGCCGTCATGTCTCAGCCCAGGGGTTCGGTTCTCCTGAGTAAGGCCTCAGAAATATGTATCCAACGGTGCGAAACTCCGCAAGTAAAACACAAAAAAATGTATTATCGCTTTAAAACTTCTCAGCCGTGCCGGGCCGGCGTTGGCCGGTACCCCGCCGGTCGCGGTGTCGCCAGGGTGGGAGAAGCAGCCGGGGAACCGGCGGCAGCGGGGACCGGGCGCGGGGCGCGGCTTCGCGGCAGCGCATCGATGGCTCGGCGCTCGCGGCAGGCGGCGGCGCATCGATGGCTCGGCGCTCGCGGGCGGCCCTGCGCGGCCCGCTCCGCCATGGCCGCGCTCATCAACTTCGAGGACGAGGAGGAGGTGCGGGGCTTCCTGGAGAACCTGCATGTCGAGTACAGCTACCAGTGCTTCAAGGAGAAGGACCCGGACGGTAAGCGGCCCTGCCGTGGCCTCCTGCCCGCCGCTCCGGGGCCGGCGGGAGCCTCAGCCTCTCCCTCACCCGTGCCTTGCAGGCTGCCAGCGCCTGGCCGACTACCTGGACGCCGTGAGGAAGGACTTCGTGGCGGCGGCGCGGGTGCTGCGGCACAACTGCGAGGCGCACGGCCACAGCGAGAGCTGCTACAAGCTGGGGGCCTACCAGGCCATCGGCAAAGGTGGGCCGCGGGCCTGGGCGGGCCTGAGTGCCTCAGTGTAGGGACACCCCTTCCAAAGGTGCTGAGCACCTGCGTGTCCTCCTGACCTTGGAGGAAGCTTTGGAACCCGCCCTGCCCCTTTTTTGGTCACATAATAAAAGCTGGGGAGGGCTGGAAAACCCTGAATTGCTTCTTAGTAGCCAACTTTAGGTTAACCATGTGTATTATTTTTTTATGATTAAGCCTTTATAAGTGGCGAGTGCATCCAGCGCTGAATCTTGCTCTGTGTTCTGTTCTTAAAACTTGGATTCCTTCTCGTCTCACTGCTCTTTTTCAGAGAAAGTAAGGAAGAAATAAGCAGTGCTGTGCATCTGTTAAGCTTACAAAGTAGGTCCCAACTCTGCCCAAAATGTATCTGCTGGTACGTTAATGGGAAGTAGGTAAACTTGTGAGGCTTCTTCCAAATCACACTAGTGAGGAACATGATCTTTATAACCAGTGACAGCCCCAGTGTACGTGTAGGTGTACTGGGAAAAGGATACTTTGCCTAGTGTAAGCGATTAGGAAATCCATAGATGTAGAAGTAGAGTGTTTTGTGATTTTTGGTTGGTTTTGTGTTTTTGTTTTTTCCATATTATGATTACTGTGGAGTGGAGGAAGGTTTTAACTTGAAGACGTTAGTAAAACCGTTGTGACTGAGGCAGTGATAGCGTCTCTAAGGCCTACGTTTTGGCTGTAGCATATGAAGCGAGGGATGCCGTGTTCCCCAAAGAGCACTGGGGAGCATGCTGTAAAGCGGAGAGTCCCCTCTGTTTTAGCATGTCCATAATCTTTTGTTTTCTTGACCAACAGGTGGACTCGACCTAGATTTGAAAGCTGCCTACAACTCTTTTATGAAGTCATGTGAGAAAGGTGGGAAGAAGTCAGTAAATGCATGTCATAACGTTGGGCTATTGGCCCATGATGGGAGAGTAAATGATGATAAACCCAACCCTGTTGTCGCTAGAGACTATTACACAAAAGCCTGTGATGGCAATTTTGCTCCTAGCTGCTTCAACCTCAGTGTAATATACCTCCAAGGAGCCCCTGGGGTCCCTAAGGACATGAACCACGCGCTGAAATACTCGCTGAAAGGGTGTGAGCTGGGTCACATATGGGCTTGCGCCAATGCCAGTCGAATGTACAAACTGGGAGATGGCATTGAGAAGAACGATGCTAAGGCAGAGGATTTGAAAAACAGGGCAAAACAGTTGCATAAAGAACAGAAAGAAGCCCCAAGTTCTATAAGGTTTGGGGAGTGAAACTGTCAGTTGACTGCGCTTTTAAACGACAAGTGAAGTTGTTATTTAAAATGGGTGCATACAGTTTTCAGTCAAATAAATATCATGTGATATTTGCATATGCAAATAAACATATTTTTGTGGCTGCCACAAACGTGACCAACTCCGCTGTGCCTTTCTACTTCTTTAAATACCCAGGTGCTTTAGTGTATTGCTTGGAATCCCTCCTGTCTTTAAGGAAGACAAAAACATCTGGCCTCTTCAAAGTTAGTCCTCATGGTTTCAAGTGTGAAATTGGTCCATAATATCCTTTTGTTTTTTTTTCTCCACTGCAAAAGTTTATAACCAGGGCCTGTAATTCTGTACTGGGCTCGAGCTGAATAGCTTCTGTCTCATAAAGGTGTCTGCTTTTCAGAGGCTGTCATGAATCCCTGTTTTCTGAGCTAACCTCCTGCTGGAACGAGCACAGATTTTGCCTGCTTTCACCTGATGTTTAATCCTCACCACTTCCACTTTAAAACCATGCTTAGTTTGCTCTCTTTGTCCACAGAAATACTGTCCTTTGCTTGTCAACTTTGTTAACTGTGAGAAGTTTGCCTACTCCGCATGCTGATCCTGGACAGTGCCTCTGCTGCCTGTGTCCCTCCCAGGTCCAGGAGGACACGCTGCTTTAGGCCCTCAGAGTGTGAAGCTTTTCCCTGGTCAGCTTAGATCTGGAAACGTTTGTCATGTTCAGATGATGGCAAGCCCAAAGCAGTAAGAGGGCTGTATGGTAGTATGTCTATAGAAACATCTCTGCCTGTAGGTCCCACAAATTAATTAGGTGGGAGATAAAGGAACTGGATTAGCTCTGCTGGGCAGATGAGCTACAGCAGCAGAGCTTAAGAGAACAGCCCCAGGTTGTGGGGGAAATGAGAGCTAGGAATTGGCCTGGATCTGCTGAATTACAGGTGAGTATCCAAGGCCAGAGAGTCCCTTTCAGACAAGGCTTGGGCACAGGTTTCAGCCTACATGTTTCTAGCATCTTGCCAACTGGTTTGTCGCTGTGTATCCTAGTGCCACGTGTGCCTGACTGCTTTAGGATTGCTCTCCAGCGACGGAGATCACCCCTTATTCAACTGCATACAAATTGTTTTACTTTCCCGGCAGCTTCCGGAACGTTGTGTTCTATTTATTATAATACAGATTTAAGGAACAAGGTGCTAACTGTTTGGACTCAAATCAATAGCTAATATATATGCAAATGATAACTAAACATACACATTCGGAAACAGCTTTATAATATTGGTGTATATAAATACATGCAAAGCTTGTGCTACATGTGGGTATGCATTGCTGTAAATTTACTGCAGATTTAGAACATGAATGCTCTGGCTAAGGTCCAAATAAAGATACAAACTTGCTGTTGAAGTAAATTAAACGGGAGAAGAAACAGCACGGATTTGGCTATAGCCACAGTAGAAAGCAGAATTGTTCGAATGCTGTCAGAGGCAGAGCAGGTATGAATTAAAGCAGTTCTTCCCACTTAACTACACTTCTAACAGACTTCTTGGAGCAGATGTGCTCACTGCTGGAATGAAAACCCAGCGGCACAGTGCAGAGATGAGACAGGCACACTAACGGCAGGTGGCAGTACGTGAAAACCATTCCTGCGCACCGAGGCTGTAAGGCCTACGGCTCTTATTTTCAGCAGCCTGGGAAAAAAAACATAGCAGTGGTGACAAAAGTGAGTTAATTTTTCTGTTAAGAATCACAGTTAATATTTTATGGCAGTTCCAAAAAGGTAAAGCGCTTTCAGAGGAACACACTTTGCCTGATTCTTTGCCCGGTACTATTCTGGGCATTGTGTTTCACTGGGCAAAGGTAAAGTAAATGCTGCCTCTGCAGAGTGTCACAGTCTAGTAATAAAACCATGGGAGCCATGTGTTCAGAAGTAAGCAATTAAAGATGGCTCAAATTGGGTGACATTTTAAGCTGCCCCCCCGCTTTTTTTTTTTTTTGTGCTTGTAATGCTCCCTGCCTCCAAGTGGCTCGTTCAGATCCTCAGTCCAATCCAACCTGCTGCGCAGGAGCAGGCTTTCTTCCACCAGGAGTAACCATTGTCAGTGATCCCCCCAAGAGCTGCCAGCCAACACAGCAGATGGGCTCTGGGGAACATCCCCAATAGAAGTGACACGCTCGCAGATAATTAAAGCCACATAAACATGCATGTTGCAGCGAGTTTTTTTTCACAGCACTTGAGAGCTCAGAGACTTGAAGAGACTCATAAAAGCTGTTTTCATGAACGCTCTCAAGTGTGTTAGTACAGGTTAGTTTATGAAGTATCATCCAGTTTTGTACCACCGGTTGAAAAGGCAAACCCAAATTAAGGAAGGATCTTTTGTTACACTAAAACAGCATCAAAACTAGTTTAAAGTGTTTTCAGGCTGTGTCTGAGCAGTTTGCTGCCTGCAACCAACTCTTTACAGAGGTATCAATGATGCTGTCACAGATGCCTTAGATGGATAGGGCCCTCTCCTGTTTGACTATTCTCCCTCCAAAGTGACAAAGCATCAAAAAAAAAAAAAAAAAGCCAGTCTCATTTCAGCGTGTTATAGATTATATGTGGCTAATGCAGCCTGTAGCAGAGACTATAGACACTACTAATAGCTATCTGTTCTCAACCTAGAGATTATGTTCAGGAGATGGAATCAAAATCCCTTAAGAGGTGAAAGTTATACTGCAACTCCTGGTTTATAACTATGTAGCTCAGATACTATGAGGGTGTTACCAAAAGGTTGATATCTTCCTTCTCCTTACGAAGGGCTATATTTGATGTCCTCTTGGGAAGAAAATTGCCCCTCCAAAGGCTGTGAGGTTGTACAGAAAGAGTGATAGATATGTGATCATAGTAGGATACTTGGAAATATGGAAAACCTGTTGATCTTCTCAGGAGCAGTGGATTGTCTAAGAAATAAAAGTTGATTTCAGCCTCACAGCTCCTAAAGCACCATTTGCTTTCTCTTTAATTTGTATTGATCTAAGCACACAGCCAACCTTCTTTAATAAAGTAGCAGTATACTTCAGAAGGAATGGTAACCACCTCCGATTAATTACCTAGACTGAAGAATACGTGGCTTTAAATGATGAAAGCATTCACTGCAGGATGCTTCCTGCAGCTGTGAAACGATTGCCGTTGGAGTGCTGGTTTTGTACTGAGATGTAAAAAACAGGCGCCACATCATGTTGCGTTGTTGTCATTTGGATTAATTCTGGACAAAAGATGCTCTTGGGTAAAGAAGCCGCATGATGTTGTAAAAACAGACTTGTTCTGGTGGTTCTGTTTTTGTGCTCTACTGTGATAAAAGCAGTTTCGCAGCTTGCTTACCTTTTATTCAGCCGTTGGTATCAACTCCTCTCTGCAGTGTACGTGTGAAGATAGTTCTTGTAGCTGTACGCACCACCCAGCTGGACGGTCTGGGAGGCTTTGTACTTGTAATCGCCACACCAAGAAAGCAAAATTATCATGTTCTTTGTTACAGTACAAGCGTTTCACTCAATGTGGAAAGAAATTCACTCTGTCAGCAATTTTTCACTTCATCACGTGAGAGAGAAGAACTCTCTCAGGTAGCTATTCTCCTTTGGTAGATGGAGAAGGAAGAATTCCTCCTTCCCTTGGGCTCCCCAGCACCTCATCCACTAGACCTCAGAATGATACAGTTCTGCTCCAGGTTGGGCTTTTTCAGGGCTGAAGCAAGAAGGCAGAGGGAGGAAAAGGCATCATGGCACAGCAAGAAACAGGTTAGGAAATAAGCAATATACCCAGTTGTTTTATTATTGCAATAATTTGTGCTGCAGTAACACCCCGGGGTTCAACTCAGGTCCTGATATTAGGCCATCTGTGTGTACCCGTAACGACACCCCCGATCCAGAGACCCACACTCTAAGACTGGGGATTGTACAAAGGCCCTAGTACCTATTTCAGTATCAAACACTAGTACTCTGCTCTGGTTTTCCAGACACTGCATCAACAATATGGCCCAGAATCCACACAAAACAGATTTCCTCAACGCTCTTAAGGCTTTAATGATCAATTCTGTGCCAGATTTTGATGTCTAATTTCATATACTGTATCTGTAGCCTCCCGGTGCTTTCATTGTTCAGTATCCACACTTGAAGCAAATACAATAAATTACACGAATTTCAGGCTGTATCATATATCTGATTTGTTATTATTGCCTTCTACTCTAACACTAATTGCAGTTACCAATGGTACATTCATTCCAAATACAATGTTTTCTACTTCTTACATACACACTTTGGTTTACAGCCTTGTTTGTAACATAATATGGTTTTGTAATAGTCTTTTTTGTAATCCTTTTTTTCCCCTAGATCAACTAGTAAGAAATTTCTGTGATACGGAATTAAAAAATTAAGGCCACTTTGGAGTGGTGACTTCAGATGGGGATTTGTGAATCGTAATGCACACATACGCTCCAATTCATGCGTATAGTGGGAGTTCTCTCTAAGATCTCATCCTGTCTATGCAAAACTGAAATACAGTGCTTTAAACATTCCCCGGAGAGTTGTTCTTAGCAAGTGAGAGCCTTCTGGTAAAACAGAAGCAAGAAAGAAGATGAAAACCCCGCATGTTTATACAGCGCTTGTCACCCGCAGCACTCTAGTGCACTTCACCCAGTGAATCACATGAAACACAGAATTGCTTTTCAGGTCATGGAGCCATGCCATACGGAACTGGGGTAAGAAAGCCATCGGAAAAAAAGTTAATTGTTTGGCTCTAATGTCATTTCAGAACTTGAAGATGAGGCTAACCTGGATTTATGCTAGAAGTTCCTTGTGACAGTTATAATTTGATGCTCAATGGCCTGGTCTGAGCATTTCATTGTCTCACAAAAACACAGAAAAGAAGTGAGCTGCTTTCCTTCCAGCTCTCCTGTGACTGGAAGCACAACGTGTTCCTATAGAGCTTCCTGCCCAGGAAACGCTCATTGCTCTGCAACGTTTTCTGCAAACCCCTGAGAAGAAAACCTGCATTGTCTCTATAGTACAGGAAAGGAGGACAGGGCACAGAATGGCTATTGCCCTACTTCAGGCCACACCACGTCCGTAAGAGCCCAAACTGATTATTCTCCAAACAATATTTAGCACAGCAAGGACTTGTCAATCTTTACAAGCCAAGAAACAAACACCAAGATGGGAAACTGGCCTTTGAATGTTATTCTGACAATATTTGTGGAGTGTTATTCCAGAAAGATGCAATAACCATCTCAGCACAAGTGTTATAAATAGCTGCTGAAGAGCAAATAAGAAGTTGTGACACTGTCAACACTGCAAGCAGTTTCACTGTGTTACCTTCAGGGAAATTATTTTGTGTGCCTTCTTAAGTGGAACGTTTTCTTTATGGCTTTGTTTTGCTTATTTGTTCTGCAGTTGCTACAAAAGAAATATGTAGTATCTTCCTTTATATCTTCACTATCAGCCTACTCAAGCAGGCTGAGATACAGTGGCATGAACTGTCACTGGGACCCAAACCTGCCTCAGACTGGCAGCTCACACACTGCCATATTTATGATGAACACACACTGGCCCTCAGAGAGATAAGATATAATTTGAGATAAAAAGCTTTAGATCCTTTTGAAACTCGGAGCTTATTCTAAGTTATTTTCTGCCGGGTTTTGTGAGTTTTACATGTTCCTCAGAACCCAGGGGCTGATACCAGAGGATACCAGGGACTGACATAGTTACAAAAGCCACAGAACATGTAAACAAATTCAATGCAAGAGATGTTTCTCTGTAGGAGCAGCACAAAGGTTAGTTACAGCAGACACTCAAAACTTGCCACATCATTTAACAGTTAACTAAAGGGTCTCTGCAGTGTACTTGGATTTCTAATTTCTGTTTTCTGTGTGTTACAGCGTGATGTTTGCTGACTGTTGTGTTCATTGCTCCCACAACAGGCTGTGGACATTTCCAGATCACGCTATCACACCACAGCGACAGTGCTGATCCATTGATGGTTTAAACTGCAACACAAATTAAAAGCTAGTTAATGTAGTTCTATAAATGATAGGTGATAAGTGATTCCTAGGGATCAGTTCTAATTCTCTATGAACTTTCTTTCCTAATCTAATGCCATCCTGATCTGTGTGTTAAACTAAAGCCTACGGTCAGAATGATTTTCTTATGCAGTACCTGCCTGTGTCCCTAGTGATCTTTAGGTAAGAATGGAAAGCGTTCAGTCCTTTCAAATGCAGGATGATTTTGCCTTAGACATCATGCAGTTACAAGCTGCAACCAAAGGCTGTATTTATACCATAACAGAGCCCTGGAAACATTTTATACATACTATTTTATCCATTACAAACTGCTGGGGGACAATTTCAAGACAGGAGTTTGGTCTGTGATTTGGATATGTAAATAACCTCCACTTGATTTCCATTAGTATTTTCCCTCAGCATTTTACAGTACCGAGCCAGAATACTTGCTGTCATCTCACAAGCAGATACACTGCAACAATCGATGAGAACTTTGAGCCCAACTGTGGAAAAGTTTTGCATCTTAGAGGCACCAGTTGCCCAAATATTGCCCTCTGGAGAGCCAAAGGTGAGGTCCTTTGCCAGAGCGCGATGTCAGCGCCAGACACACACTCTCTGGGAAAAGGGCACAGAGAGGCAAGCTCAGCAGCCTACCACTAACACTGCTGAAGAGCAGCAAGCTTCAGGCTGCTCATGTCTCACTTAGTGCTCTTGAAAGGCATTAAGGTTGTCTGGGGACATACATAAGGTGACAGAAAGATAGTAACATCTTTTGATGTTTAAGTATGAAAGAACAAAGCTTTTTAACTCAGTTCCTGTTCACTAGGCTGAATCAGAGATACTGTGAGACTGGAAACATATATAACCTTGGAAACCAATTGCATTGAACCTTAATACTGATTTATTATTATTATTATTTTTCAGAAAGGTCCTTGTGCAATCTGGGCTATGGGTTATTTCTCTGCTTTTGTCGGGACACTGCAAATTGATCAGATGAATGTATGAAGAGGAATTGACCGAGTACTCTCTGTGCTCGGAGGCTTGAACTAGGAAGTGACAAACATAAATGCTGTTTCTTGTTAGAAATTTCTGTGTGCAATACTGCTCAGCCTATGAATATCGTTAAAACCAAAGGGACTCTGCACACTTTCTGCAGCACATCGAGCATCCGCTTCCCTCAGCTGGCACCTATGGGATTGTTTTGAAGGACTTGCTGGAGTGTGACTTAGCTTGGCTCAGACACTCCAAGAAGACAGTTCATAGCTGAGCTGTTGAAGAAAAACAGGATCAAAATACTAGAGAGTCTGACAAGAAGGGTGGGTTCCCCCAGCCAGAATAAATTGCGTAGCAGAGGAATTATTTCTAGCTAGAATTTACCTGTCCTTAGAAAAAATGAGTTCAACTGATTAATTCAAAGTGAATTCTATTTGTTCTCATTGCTCAGTCAGTAAAAGGACAAGTAATTCCATCTGGCCGGCCCTTGAAGCATCTCCTGATCTCAGGAAAGCATCATATCAAACTGCTTTTTTCTCTGAAGTCTCCAGAGTGCACCAAGAGCTACAGTAACAGTGCAACAGAAAGCCTACTACAGCTCCTTATAGATGCTAGACTACCTTGTTTAGCTCTGGAGTTAAACAGGTAACCATTTCCAGAGCTTGGTCCCAGGTGTGTGTGTTCCTACGGAAATCATCGCAATCCAAAGACAATTTTGCTGATCTAACAAAGGAACTAGACTCAAATCATGGCATATTCAGATCAAGTCTTTCCTGGAATATAATCCCAAATCTGATCAAATTAGCTCTCAGGTATCTGCAAAGTGTCTGGACAGCCTGAAACAGAAATCATTCACAAGTTCAAGATCTCCTCTGTTAATTCCTCTACAATCCATAGGGGGTGAAACCCCCAGCAGAAATATGCCCCTCTGGCACCAGCACATGGCCGTTAATGTGCATTTATTAAAGAAGGGCTGGCACAGGGTTTAAACCACCGTGGGGCAGAGGAGGTGAGGGCTGGGACAGGAACATCATCTTCAATCGTGGGCTTCTTCACTCCGTATCTGTAGCCAGGGCTGAACCAGAGGGTAGGTGCACACACACAGAGGTCTGAGTTTTTGGAAACTGGGCAAGTTTTTTAGTTCAGACCAGCTGTGCATTTATTTGATGAGATAGCAATAGCTCTTTGAAGCATTCCCAGAACCCATTAAAGGCTGAAGAGCACTCAGGCACTTTAGATTGCAGGAAGTCTAAGCGCTCAGAATGGATAAAAGATTAGAGGTAGCTATCTATATTAAAAAAAAAAATCTAACCCCACAACAAAACCCAAATGTTCTCATGATCTGGCGAGCCTTTTGTATGCTGTCCTCTCTATATGCTGTTCAGCTGTGTTTTTCTTATTTTTCTGTGGGAGGACTGTTCCCTTGGCTACCAGTGCTGGCCTCTAATAGTTGGCATTTGGGCACTTGGAACTAACAGGATAAAAAGATTGCTCTGTTTTTCTTTCATTTCTGCAGGAGCACAGGGAACACAACTGGACAGGTTTCTGGGAGGCAACAGCTCCAGGTGATACCACTGCATCAAGTTACGTGATTTTGCCCTGCTGCATCCTCCCCTTCCAGGTACTGCTCCGGTAGATCTCTGTACTTCTGCTGGCCACCACCTTGTCAGAGAAGTGCTAATGGAGGTGGGGTCTGGGGCTCATTTCTCTGCCCTCCTGCACAGGAGACAGCACAAACTACCCTCAGCTGCTCCAGTCACATGTGTTTCTTTTCAGCACAAACAGCAGCAGTATGTCATGAGGCACAACACGCACAGCCAGCTCACACTAACAGGAGGGGCAGGTCACCACAGACACAGGTAATGTCTGGGAGCTATAATCAGTGACTCTTCCTCTTTCTGGCTTTCTGTATTAAGGATATTGTTGCTTTTGCATTAGAGAAATGAGAATAGTCTTATTTCCCCTCGAGATCTCAAGGCCTAGCCTTCATTTGCCATCAAGTGCTCCATGAAACTCTGTTTCATTAAAGCCTCCATACAGTGACCTTCAACAATAACCCGCTCTCTGTAGCTCTTCCATAGTCCGAGGCTGCTCTCATGTAAATTACTCTTATGCTGAGGGAATCAAACACATCTTTTTCTCTACTTCAGTGCCTAGAGCAAAGTAATGTCCTTCTGCAGTCATGAAACACAACAAAGGGACCATGATCCAGAGGGCAAAGCAAAGCTTGCAATCTCTATGGAAACTGGAGACCAGTCTAAAGACAGGGCAGAAGAGGAATCAAGAACACAGGTCCATCAGTTGAAGAGAAACCATCAGATCTCAGACAGAAGTTGAGAAAACAAGGCAGGAAGTGTGGTGAGTGGTCACAGAGTTGTACTTTAGGTAGCTGGGAACCTGATGAGCGCTTGTGGTCATTTGTAATCACCAAATCCTGTGGCACAGCAAAAGCGAATACTCCCAATAATATGTACTGGGAGAAAAAGAGGAAAAGTCACAAATACAGAAAGACTATACTGCTTTTTAATTTTTTTCCCCCATGTTTTCTGTTGTGGCTATACCAGATGAAAATATGAGCAAATCTGATAATTCAGGGACATGTCAGGTCCGTCTGGTGCACATGTTGATTGATCCCATCTTTGTAAGCAGGGCTGCTGGCTTTGCCCACCAGAAAGGCTATAGGATAGAGAAGGCAGCCTGGGGAGAAGGAACATGGGAGGTGTTGGTGCAGGAGCTGCATTCAGGGTTTAGCTGTTTTTCAGGAATTTGCACCTTTCCCACCTAGTTCAAGAACAGAGGGAAGGTGATTAGCAGGTCGGTTTGCTGAGCCTTTGTGACCTGCTTTGTATTTCCTGGTGAGAAGATGTGAGGGCTGAAACCTCTCTTTTCAGAGGCCAAAAAGGTTAAACTGTAGGGTCTTGCTGCACAAGAAGTGTTGAGTTCTCCCTCACTCTTGCATCCACGAGATGTAACAAAAGAGCTGCCCTGAATCCAAAAGCATGGAAGGGCTGGGGGTCCAGTGAGTGGGTCCATCAAGTTAGGCATCCAGCCCGCACTGTGACAGCTCCTATCTTCCTATTAAACTAATTGAACTCTCCATGTCATTTCTACAAAGCCTCTCTCTGTTTTGCAAATGTAGCTATTTCCCAGTAGTCCAGTCCTTTGTGATCACCTCATGACGTGGGGTTCTGTTTTTCATGGTTTGTTCAAGAAGCATGCCCCAGCCTCGTTCAGGGCACAGCAATGCACACACACCAGGCACTGCTCTCCAGCACATCAGTCGCTGCTCACCAGTTTTCTGTCATGAAAACGTCATTGTATTTAAACACAAAAGTCATATTCTTTTCATTCTTGCAGGCAGCACAAGGTAATTTTGTATGAATGTTCTCCTGGGAAAATCAAATTTTATTGCAGTATGAGTGATATTAAAATGCACCACACTGGGACACTAATATGCATCTTAATAATGTATGTGCTATATAGAAACCTGGGCAAATTGAGCTAGAAGAGGCCTTGCGGTTATGCAATCTATTTCTCTGTCCCAAGCCACAATATCTGTATTTATCGTATCTGACAGCTATCTGCCCTGTCTAACCTCTACTGGAGGCTTTACAATCGCTGCAGGGAATTTTTTCCTGTGTTTAATGATCTTTCCAGCAGAAAGCTCAAGATTTCTTCAGCTACCATGAATACAATGAACAAAGGTAGTAACAGGACAACCTAACAGCACAGATGCAGGAGTCCTGGCAGTCTAAGGGAAGCTCTACTTGGCTCGAGCATTTATTTAACTCAAGTACGCTACAGTAGGACATTGTTTACAACCAGGTGAAGAACAACAGTCCTTTTGGCACGCTGGGAAATGCAGACAAGATTATGGTTCCTCAGCATCAGAAAAGAGAACTAGCAAAGGGTCAATGTAAAAAAGCAGCTCACTGCAACGAAAGAGAGGGGCAGAATAAACTGAGAGTAGCCTCTTCTACTACTGATAAGGATTGGCCGAGAATTATTTTTCAACTGTGTCAAAGTGTAACTGCTCTTGGTTTTTATTGTTAGTGCCGTCATTGTGATAGCATGTTAGACATTAACTGCTTTATTTATTTACTGGTAAAAAAAGATATTTACTTGCCATGCGGTATGCTGCTTTTTTCACACCAGTACAAGGATCACATCAGAAATCCCAGCCAGGACACTAATATCTGGAATTAAAGGAAAGACAAATAGTGGAAACCTGCTGCTCCCAGTTTCTGTGCTAGGAGAGGTGCTATAAAGTGCACTACCCCCTGATTTTATTTAAAATACTCCTATTTGAAAGCAAAAGCTCTCCAACTGCTGGGGTCTTGTTCCCCAGAAAAGGGGGCTTGAGGCAGAGTGTCCATTGCTGGCACAGACAGCCCTGCTCTGTCACCTCCCTGGAAAGCACAGCCAAGAGGCCAAAGCTGTTGATCTGTCTAAGCTGCCTTGAGTTGGTTTTACAGCCCTGCTCTGGTAAATGTGCCTCTGAAGGTTTGTTTGATGAGATGGAATAGAGAAGAATACACTGTCCTTTGCAAAGATGGCTTAGTATACAATTATTTCATTCAAACCCTCCCATTTCAGACAAAGGAAGGAAGCCCAATAAGGACCATGTGAAAACAGAACTCACCCGTGCTCCCAGGTCAGTTAAAAGGCTCTTGGTGTGACCTGATGACTCAGCTCCTTTCCTTTCAAGCACCTCACTTAGCAGAAGGCCTCAAACCACTTTCACTGACACAATTCTCTTAGATTTCCAAGGGATAAAACAACAGATCCCATTTGCATGTCCCACCATTTCCTCTTTGCATTAAAACTCTGAGCTGCTTGTCAGGTTGGTGCTGCCTTATCACCCTCCCCAGAAGGGCTTTGTTAATATACATAATTGAATTGATATTCACCTCATCCCTGATGTCTCAGAGTTCACCATTTAAAATCCTAAGTGCTAGCTTGGTAGCTCCAGCAAACACTAGGAAGGATTGCCAGAATCTCTGTAGCTCCTAAAGCCCTCACTTTGTGCCCCCCAGGTACAGCAGACTCCTAGGGAGCATCTCCAGCCATGGGCTGCTCCCCTCGGACATTAACAAACTGATGGATGGCCCCAGCTGGAGCACCAGGGGTTACAGACCACAGTTTCCATTTAGCTCAACATAATGATTTACTGACACAAGTAACGAACGCAGCCTAAGGAGAAGAAAAGCTGCAGACACATTTTGTCTTTGACTCAAAAGAGAAATCAATATGTTCGTATATATTAGAGGGAGCAATATTTATTAAAAAGCAAAGGGGTGAGCAACTGTGTTCTCCATACTTGCTAGGATCCCATGGCTTTTAACACGTTTTAGTTTCTTCTTTAGGCCTCTCTCTCAAAAGCTGATGGGCTCATACAGGAGATCAGCCCCATCCATCTCCCCTGGAAACCCACAGCCAATTACCAGACCCTGCTGGGGAGGAACCTGCCCCAAAAGTACCCGGAGGAGCTGCAAGGAAGAGAAAGATTTACAAATAATTTTGCCTACAAATGGTCCAGAATGGCTAGAAGAGGCAGCGAGGCTCAATTTGACCACACTGACACAGTACATGCTTGTATTTGCTCACTTAAGAAATTAAAATAACACTGATGGGGTTTTTGGTTCCTCTGATTGCCAGGAGAGTGAATGGGGCCAGTTAGGATCAAATGAACGATTTTAAGTGCAGCGCATTGTGCAGGTGTCCTCAATGGGGGGGAAAAAAAAAAAAAAAGTAAAAAGAATCAATGTGAGTTATTAACACCCTCCTTGTCTTGTGATTGCTTGCAGTTTATTTTACTGAAATGAAAATTTATTGGGACATCACTGCAAGTAATTTCACTCTTTTCACTCTGGAACCAAAAAATACAAAGCATTGAACAGCTGTGAGCAAAAACTGCATCAAAGAAGGCAACAGGTATCGCAGGAGTCCACAAGTGGCACAAGTTACCCTGGCTCTAGGAGGCCAGTGAGCGTAGATTTGCAGGGTTGCAGTCTCCCCCAAACTGCTGCTCATTTTCTATGGTAAAATCCACTAAAAGAAGTGAACTGCAACATTTGCTGCAACAGCTACATGAGAAAACGGTACATTTTCTTACCGAAAACAAGGACCTCTTAAAGTGGCTCTGGTCATACCTTGCATTTTGCAGCTTGATTAGCTGCGGCAGCAGGACTACAGGACTAATAGTAAGTGTGCTGGAGAGAGAGGAGCATTAACTGAGAAAAAGCACTTACCTAATACAGGCAGTAAACTCCCCAGCAGAGACTCGCTGCCAAGTTCACAACGAGCTGGAAGCCACAACTCTTCAAAGGTGTAAGTGCAACTCCTGTTTCTCATGGTACATGATCTATAAAGTATCACAGCAGCCCTGAAAAGATAAGAAGTAGAAACGTGTTAAGTAAGGAATGCAAGGTGTACCTTAAGGGAAGACTTGAAGAAAGCACGTCTACCTACGATGCCAAAGTAGTATTTGTACATTTACTAGTATCTCAGAGAATAGACTCAGGAGGAAAATCTTCTATATTCAGGTAGCTTCTCCAATGATCCAGGAGTACAGACACGGATTGGTGATCACAGTGGAGGGCAGGGTCCTCAGCACCCCGTTCAGCTTTAGCAATGGTTACTAGAATCTGCCCTCAACTACAAGTTACCTTCTAGCTTGTGGTGGTTTGGAAGAAAATCCTGAAAAACTTTTTAAAACTAGGGGTAACTAACTACAGATTATGTGCTTTGTTTTCTTTGATCTGTCTTCGGCCTTGGTTCCTATATGCCAATGAACTTTTTAACCCTGTACGTTGACAAGACACACCAGACTGACCCTTACACGGGTGTGCTGACAGAGCAGCTGGAGAACTGCAAGGTGCGCACTGGCTTGTCATGACAGGCCAAGACACACAAAATTTCTCCTGCTTGGCACACACTGAGCAGTCCCCGAGAGCAGGGGCACAGGCTACCCATGGTGCCTGTTGAAAGCATGCAAGGACCATATGTGGTGTCAATAGAGCAACACACATGGCAAGCAGCCTGCCCAGGAGGGAGGACTTAGACTTCTGAGAACTTATCTACCTCTACTGGCCTGCTGAAGGACTTTCTGGTTTAGCATCACTGCCTTAAAAACCTTATCAGGGTCTCTCCTTTCACCCGCTAGTAGATGCTGTCTTGGCAAATCGGCTGTGGTGACACCTTTGCTGTGTGTTTGGCCCCAGGTGGAGCTCTGCCGCTCACAAGCTAACCCACAAGATACTGCAGCACCGCTCTCCATACAGAGAGGAGGCAAACCCACATGGTTACTCTCATACCTCAACTTGCAGAGTAGACATCCCTAATTGTAGAAAAAACATTTTTCATTATATACTCTGTATATAAAAACAATGCATCTAATTGAACGTGTTCTATCTAAAATAAATTTTTATTTCCTCTTTGTTTTAGACTGATGTTGCTTCCTCTCTTTCCACTCTAGCGTGAGTTTATTCTGCTCTCCCTTGAATGGGAAACTCATCAACCCTGAAGTTTGATTAGCGGTAATCAGAAAACATCCACACCTGTGTGGAGGCAGTGGGAGGCTTTCCAACACAATGTCTCTATTTTGAAGGAACAAATGAATCTTTCAAGGAATACAAGCTATTAAATTCATTTATGTTTTGTGTTTCTTCAAGGACAGTAATGCTATTGGAGAATGAAGTATCTTAATTGTTGAAGGGATTAATTTCTGCTCTTTGGAACGAATATATTTAATGTCACTAAGTACTGGAGAG
>JAVSBS010013262.1:0-14215 GCA_033124195.1 Coracias cyanogaster
ACTGAGCCACTTTTATTTTCCTTATTACTCATCTGTGAATACTTTATTTTATTATTTTGGATTGTTCTAAAGGAACAATTTATTTAGATTTTTGTTAGGAACTCCTTTCCTCCATAATTACAATATTAAAATCACGAAAACTTTGACAGGTTTCAGAAACTCTCTATCTAGCAGTCAAAGTCACGGAAAGGGAGCTTGGAAAACCAGAAAGTTGCTTTTAAAACATCTTTAATGCTTTAAAGATAAAAGGAAAATTCTGCTACAAGCAATGTCCACAGACACAATATAGATTTCTTCAGTGCAATGTATCATTGTAAAAGGTCTAGTTCTGTTCAGCTGATACTCAGATGTGAAATAAAGTCAAGTCATTCCAAAACAGAGTTAAAGAACAGCTCACTTCAATATGCATTATGCTTCGTTTTATTATTTCCTCCTTTATGTATCTCATAAGTGACGGGCAGATTACTTTATTCTAATACCCTTATCCTCTTGCTAGGACTTATGCTAGAATTTTGCTTTTCTGTAAATGTATGTAATTATTGTAGGGTTGTGTTCTTGTTTGGTTTTTTTTTTTAATCTTCACTGCTGAAATTGTTGAATAACGCTACTATATTAAGAGTAGAAAAAATATGGGAAATGTCTAAATTGAATCTGGATGAACAGAATGCATGTAAGAATTAATCCAACTTCATAACCAGTATAGAGGTACTTCCTGAAGAGAGATGTCAAACCTTTTGGAGAACAAAAACCACAGTGGAGGTGCCCAGTTTTGCAGAAGTTACAATCTGAGAAAAAAATCAGCATCTATTCTGTGGTACTTGAAGGTTTTGTGCAGGGCAGAAAAACAGGCAGACAGGGACCTTAATACTCAGAATGAGTGACTGTGAATGAGTGACCGTGAGCAAAGAGCAAGGTTTGCCATTAAAGGTTTTGCTATTAAAGGTTTTGCTTTCTTAGTTTTGTCAGTAGGAAATCTAAATTTAAAAGCACAACACCTTTAGCTAAGGCAGCTGTTTAGGCTAAAGCCCAAGTTAAAAAAAAACATGTTTCTTTGCAGACAGAAGCTTTAAGAAACTGTTATAAATTATCTGGGCAAATATGTGTATATATCTATTTTAAAAATACATATGTTATATACATATATCTAAGTTCTCTCTTTGCCAGTAGTATAATATATCTTGAAGAAAAGAGGTTATGGACATACCCTCTACAGCAGTCACGCAGCAAGGCCCCTGTGCCTGGAATCCACAAGACCACTACATGTGCACAGTGACTGTTTTGCATTTTGTGGGATTTCCAAAGTCCAGTCACTTCTAACACCGAAGAGTTTCCAAATTGCTTTTCTCCTGTCCTCTCTCCCCTGAGCTCTGCAGGCATGAACTGTCCTCCCTCCTCTCCCTCCCCATCTCTTCCCTTTAGAAATGTCACTATCCCCACCTGCTGCCCCCGAACTCCCTGTGCTGGCAGGAACCAAGGGCTAGAGCAAAGCAGCTGAAATCATTCAGCATAATGGCCTACACTGACACTTCCAAGGCAATTACCAGCGTTTTCCACTGAGAAAAAAAAAATAATTATGCAAAGGGGATTAAATGTTGCTATGCTTCTCTTTTGATCCCTGTAGCACAGATCAGGATGCATACCCTGTATCAACAAGTCCAACTCCTTGCTGCAGGCACCACGCAGTTTATTTGTTCAGTGTGTTGAGGTGCTTTTCTAGCATCTAAGCTAACTGGTGACTGAGGGATTGCTTATCCCTTCCGGTACATCCCTGGAAAGAAGATCTGCTCTAGTAATACCTGAATTATGTGGAATTTGCTTTGTGTGTCTCTCTCAAATAATGTTACAATTGCATCCAGCAAATGTAGATATTACTGCAGTCAGCAGGACTTCTCTCATTTGAAATTATGCATGTTTTACTGTTTTCATTAGATGAAACTGTAATAACAGAGCTCAAAAGGCATGTGCTCTTATTTCTTCTGATAATTACATTTTTGTTGACAGAGAGTAAGGAGGTGAAGAAAAGCTATTTTCTCATCTGCAGCATATCCAGACAGCTGCTTAAAAACAACAGTAAAAAGGGAGAGAAAAAAAAGGATATTTGCGGAGGCTTTAGATATTAGTTTCGGATAAGTACATCACACGTGAGGCCTTCCTTGATTTATTTCAGTTTGCAGGGGAGGGGGCTTTGCAGAGCTCACTGGAACTCCTGGCAGGTATCTCAGGACATGTAGGACTCACTGAATATTTTAAGCAAGAAATACTTCATGAATTGTTGACTTGACAGCATTCACACCATTCAGGCTCTGCACAGAGCCAGGAAACAAAGAAGTAAAAGATGGATCAAAGTTTACTGACCCAATAAAGAAAAAGGAAACGTTCACATTGATCTTTACTGAGTAATTCACCTCATCCTAAGTAGACTCCTCTTTGCTGTGGAGCCCTGAGTATGGGCTCAGGAAGCTTTGGAAAGGAAAAAGGTTAAATGATAAATGTTAACTCCGAACAACAGCAGAAGAAAGGAAAGCCTCGTAACAGCTCTGTCCTGGGAACAAGACATGCAGAGCAAAATTCTGTCTTCTGCTGTGCCCTTCACCCTACGGTATTGTGATGATTTTGGGGTAAGCTGTTTGTGTGATCTTTCACCTTACAAAAACCTATCTCCTCTTGCCCACGGGGGCATGTGGCAGAGCAGATACTGGCACTGCGATAAGCGCAAACCTTCAGTCATGCGCAGGAGAGAGCTTGAGGCCTTTGGAAGGTCTTTGCTTTATACAGTTGTGGCTCCTGCATTCTGCCTTGCAAGCCCATCTGCTGGCATGTGTGATCATAACCCTTCAGCTGAAGATCTACACCATAAAAGTCTGTAATGCAAGTGTGGGAGTCCGATCCCCACATATTAAGGACTTCTGCCTTATTAAAACAGCGAACAAACATTATCCGTAAATGTCTTTATTTAGATACAGCAATTCTACTTCTACCTTTATATATACTGTAAATTCTCTGTAACATCTATAAGGCATTAAAATGTGTGCTTTTGAAAAACAGAGTGTGTAAATGTTCTTGATTTTCAGGAGCAGTTAGTCTCCTCTACCTGTGGTACTTGCTGCTTAAAAAGCAAAACATTTCTTCTAACGCCCCAAATAATTCAGGGCAGCAAAAGTCTCAGAACACTTTGCCACTAAAAACTGTTTTGATGCTTCACCTGCTGGTTGCTGGACACCATGAAAGGCGTGCATAGGGACATCATACAGTAAGATTGTTCTCTGGACCAGTAATACTATTAGAAAGGAGGAGAATAGAAGACGAAAGGTAGATGTTTGTTGTCAGGCTCCCTGACTGCTCTTTTATTGCTGTTTTAGATTAAGAGGAAACTGATTGCAAATCCAGTAACTTGGTTCAAACCAAGCAAAGCAAGAGCTGCTGCCATCCTCCATCATGGACTGCTCCTGGAATGGGCTGTGGACTGAATGCAAGCAGGGATGCTTTGCCATTGTCACTTGGAAGGCATCGTGGCTTCATGCTTCCAGCCATGACACCATTCTATTTTTACTGACTTTTGATGATTTTGCTTTAGATTGGCAAACAAGCTATACTGAAACCAAGTTTTAAATTGAGTACCTACCTACTTGGGTGTGGGGTTTTTTGGTTGAGTTTTCTGATACCCAACTTGAAAAACGTCTTTATATCTTAAGTGCGAATTCATCAAATGATAAAATTCTAAGTGTAAAGTGAGATTAAAAGCTGCAAATTTTCATGCTTAGTATTTAGCAGCCTGAAAGAGAGCTGATTTGTTCTGTTTTTCATTTCTTGCAGGCATTTGGAAGCACAGCACTAGGCACAGCATGACAGAGCTGCCAGTGCAACATGCAACTTCAACACTGGCCTGTTCATTAGGGAAAAGTGTCACTAAGCAACAGCTAGCTGAGGGTTGAGGATGAAAAGAGGATATGGCATCCTAACATCATGCACCATGCAGTGGCATCAAAGCATCTTGACACCTGAAAGGATGCCAGGTCTATTCCTAAAGACCAAATCTCGTATTGCATCAAAACTTACCGAAGGTCTCGGGTGTGGAGGTGGAGCATAGAGGGAAGGTGGATACAGAAGATTGGGCTGCCCAAGAAGCAGAAGCCACAGCAAAGGCTTTAGATGTGCTTTTGATAACTGAGGAAAAGATCAACCTGTTGCACAATAACCATCCTCCTGCTTCTGAAGGAGACAGCCTGTGTAGCCTCTGCCTCTTGGACTCTGAGCAAGAGCTAAAAACGTGCCATGGAGTTGCAGTTACAGCTCTGGATGGCTAAATTCAGCTGTATTTTATCAACGTTCCACTTTGGGTGTTATTCACATCAGCTAGTACCACGTAACAGCTCAGTGCAAATGGGGCAGAACGTTAGGAAATGTCTAAAGATATTCAGAAAATAACAGGATAATAAAAAACCTTTCTCAAATTCACGGTACAAACAAGTTCTACTGTTAAAAAAACCCCACAACAACAAAAACCAAAACCACAACAGGGTTCCCAGATTCAATTGCTGTTTATCTTTTAAATTGAGTACTGGCAAACCGCTCATTCTTACACTTCAAAACTTCCTGTATTTGTTTAGCACAGCCAGAAGGCCTGTAACTCGAGGCACAGCACCAAAATGCAGTCCTCAGCCTGACATCCACTCAGGGTTATTCTGTGGATTAATCAGGATCCCTGATTCCTAGGTCTTGTGCACATTGGCTGAGCATCTCATTACAGCAGGGCTGTAAATGAGTAAGACTATCCATTGTGTAGCTTTCCAGACAGTACATGATGTATTCTACCTCAGGAAAATTAGTGTGCTTATATTTCACAGCTTGGATTCCAGTTGCTTGCAGAAGTGACCTCCATGTTCTGGAATTATCTGAAATGTTTGCTGCATTCAGTAATCATCTTGCTTTACTATCATGGTGAAATTCAAGCACATGACTATATCATTCTCAGCATCACCATAGAATCCTTGTAAAATAACGTTGTAATTCCCCTAAAACAAGCGAAAAAAGAAAAAAATTAGTGCATAATGCTGCTCACACTTGTCTAAGTAGCTGCTTGGAATGGTTATGGTGATTTCTGTTAGGACTCAAAAAGAAAGATTCCCACCAGGGACCCATCAATTATCATGGGTATATTCAGATATATGTCTACATTAAAAAAATAGCACTCAACTTTCTTCTCATGACCAGGGAACAGCAGTAGGCTGTGGTCCACCTTGCACTTTTCAGGGTTCTCTCTTAAACCAGTCCTGTGCTCCCAAGGGCACCTGCTCCCCCGTCCACAACTGTTCTCTCGAGGAACATTTCTGACTTCACAAGCAGGAATTAACTGAGTTGATACACTGGTCCACACTTCCATTTTCTGCTAACTTTCTGCCACCTTCTTGCCCCAATACCCATATGAAGACCCTAGAGAGTTTCAATAACAGCCTCTGTATTTTACAGGCAGTCCTAAGGAAATCCTCCAGGCTACATACCACATCACTTCTGTCCAGTCTTGTAACAGAGTTTGTGGTACTGGACAGTTCATCTTTCTGTTTTCAGCTATAATTACATATTGGATATTTAACTGCTATTCCGCCTCAGTGGTGTTTTTAAAATAATCAACTTATACTGAACATAGGATGTGAATACATCAACTGTCTGCTTGATGAAAGCTAAAGCAACCTGATACTATTATTGGTGTCAAAAAGTTTGTTCCAAGTTTGGACATGATGTCAAGATGGGGATGAAGTACACTAGAGAGAGGAGAGCGGGAGGAAGGACCCATGTGAAAAGAGTGCTGTAGTCATTCCTCAGTCCCTGATCAAAGTATAGTCAGCACTTCTCCTGGTGTGAGGTCTGAAGCTGCTTACTTAAATCAGGTTGTTAGTGCCCAGCTCACCACCCTGAATGAAGCATCTGCTCCTTGGCTAGCAGGGTACTGCTTGCCTGGACCGTAGCTGTAAGCCCAGCTCTTAGTCAGCCATGTTTTCTCACAGTGCACACTGCTGTAAGCAATCGTGGTCCTCATATCAGCTCAGCATTCCTTCCAGACCCACTGCTTTGCTCATCCACGTCCAGCAGTCATATGTTCAGATACATATAAAGCAACAACACCAAAGGTTTAGCCGTTGTCTAGCTACCCGTCTTCACACCCTTGTCCAGACAGACTTCTGTAGGCACCAGGACAAAGGATAGCTTGGTAGCCCGTACTGAACCCAGGTCTTACCCTACCATCTTTGACATCTGCCACCTTCCTGTTCTGGTATGGCAAACTGGGTATGAGCACTTGGGAGCTGAAGGGCTCTTAGGACTAATCTAAGGAGGGGCTTGGGACTGGGAGGCTTGCAACACTTTCTAGTTTATAGCAAAGGCTATGATTAGGTTCAGTTTCTGGTCTGGCTGAGTCCC
This sequence comes from Coracias cyanogaster, assembly GCA_033124195.1. NCBI lineage: Eukaryota > Metazoa > Chordata > Aves > Coraciiformes > Coraciidae > Coracias > Coracias cyanogaster. The sequence continues at coordinate 6,415 of JAVSBS010013262.1, forward strand.
ATTAGGAAGTGTCAGGTATGTCAGAAGCACTTCATCTATAGGAGGACTGCTTATGGCAGAGGACATTCCTGTGTACTACCAGCTCTGGGGCTGTAAGAGATGCTAGGCTGGATGGCGTTCAACACTGTTAGAGGCCCATGAGCTTTGAGTTAAGGGGAGGCTGGAGATTTTGTAGTACCGGGAAGTCCTTAGTGACATTTGCGGGGATGCATAGGGACAGTGAGGGTCTTGTAAAGGCTCAGGCAGCAGATGAGGCATGCGTTGGATGACAGTGAGCTAACCGGGGGACTGACTGGTGCTGCTCCTGGTTTAACGCTGGAGCATTGCTTCTACTTTTGCATATTGTTATCCCTCTTCAAAACTTTCAAAAGGGTTTCCAGGAGGAACAGATGAGCATCTGAAGAGAACATCGTATAGAGAATGAAGTGGGCAGAAAGAATATGGATGGATTCACTAAAACAGGTAAAAGGAAACACAATCATTTACCAAAACAAAATGGAATTACTAAAGTGACGTTAACTGGTATCTTTGGGCTTTTCTTTTATAAAACAAAGGAGGAATAATACAGGAATAATAATCTGGGCACATCTAGTATTTCAGAGATGCCACCATTCTGGAATCACCATGTCAAGCATGAGAAAGTTTTCTGATACTTCCTTTTGCTGTTTTCTACAGTTTGGATGAACATTTCTTTTCAGAAAATATATACATGTAAGTATGTGATTTACTGTTGTTATTTCTTTATATAAAATGCTGAAAAGTACCTTTGGAAACTTTATTCTTGCACCTTTAATGTCAAATTCTGTTGCAATTGTTTCTGTAAAACAGGGATAATTACAATATAGATGGTTACTTAATCATAAAGCCATTGATAAAACTTCCTAAACAACTTCAAAGCAATATGGCATCTCTCAGCAGCAGTGCCAATGCCATTTACTCTTCCACTGATAAAGCTTTCACCTGTTTCTTCTCCCAGAGCACTGCCCATCCTGCAACATCTCCTACAGACCCACCCTGCTATGATAACTCCAGTAATATAACTTGTAATGATACCTGAAGAGAACTAATATTCATCTTTAAAGAAAGAAAAAAGTGAGTTGCATATTTTTACCTCCTTACAGGTCTTTTTGGCCTTTAGACTGACATCCTGACTTAATTCTCTAGATCTGAGCCTGTTCCATCTCCATGTTGGTTAGACCCTACAACAGGATTAACTCTTCTCTAATTAAAAAATTCATTATACATAGGTGTAGAGAATCTATTTAAAAACCCACACAGGCACTTATCTAAATAAATTCTGTTTTGGATATTAGTAGGGCCTCTAGGTCCTCTCAGGTTTTCTGTAGAGTCCAGTAAAATGTAGTCTTTTCATGCCATTTTAGAGTTGTTAACTATAAAAGTGTCATAATGAGATGAAGAATATAAATTTGTAATCCTAATTTATAGAGATGGAAACTGCAGTACAAGGATGCTAAAGCACAGAATTTGGAAATTCTCTGTTTTAGCGGGCTTCTGGCCCTGAAGAATTGCCTGCTCTGAACTCTACTGCCTGACAAGGAAGGTGAATCAGTCTAGATTGTGGAGAGAAAAATCTCTCTGCATGGGTTGATCAATTAGTTTTTTAAGAAATCTGCTCAGTGGTGAAAAGGGACTGGCAGGATATGACCCTGTTGTGGAGGGAACCTGCCAGGCAAGGGAAAGGCAACTTATATTTTCCACACTGACCTCCTTTCAGCATTCCACACATCGAGTACTTGTCATCGGCTCCACTGCAAAGGACTTCTTTCCAGCGCAACGCATTGGAATCATCGTACCAGACGTTGAAGACAACCTTCAAAAAGGAGATGTCGCTTCCTAGTAAAGACATTGCAAGTAAGAAAATGGTAGTTGGTGGGAAGTGAAAATATATATGCAGACACGTTATTTAGATAAAAACTAGTTTTCTCTGAAATACAGTATTTTTAAAGACCCCCCTCAAACTAACAAAAATACTCACCTTGAAAACAGTTCCTTCCAGAAAAAAACATAAAGATGGCTTTTAACAAAAAAATCAGTCTTAAAAAATATATGAGTGAACAATTTCAAAATCTGTTTTAATTTCTTCAGCAAAGATAAAGCTGAGTTCACTCAACTCCAGAGCCAACCCAAGTAAATATTCAGATGATGACTCTACAGTTTTAAGCAGGTGCTGCAGACAAACTGTCCTGAATGCTGGTAAACATCATAAAGATTTCTTCCTAGAGAAGCAAACAGTCTATCTCCAGAGTTTTTACTCAGAAGGTGGAGTTTATGATACAGCCATTTCATAACTCAGCTTGCCAGTTGGGTTTGCATACACAATCCAGTACCATTTCCAGCTTCTGGAACATGCATCTTAGCAGAAGTCCTGCCACGCTTGGACAGCCTAATGATAAAAGTCTCCTTAAAAAGACTTGGATGGATCTTCCTCAGGCCAGAAGAGCTGGTGTGCTGCAAATCTCGTCTGCTTCTTCCAACGAAACACACACGCACCTAACCTGCCTCAGATTTGCACATACAGTGCCAGTTAGCATGCAGAGCTCCGGTAATCGCTCCAACAAGTAAAATGCAAACACAATTATTTTCACAAATCATCATTTCTGCCCATGACTATAGTTTATCTATTCTATTTTTAACCACAGAAACTGATCACCTAAATAATTTGGCATTTGGGAGGAAGTGTCACCTTTTTCCTTGGGTTTTTGGTTTTTTTGGTCTTTTTTTTTTTTTTTTTTCGCATTTGCACAATATAATTGTCTAGTCAAGAGGGACTCACTTGGAATCCAGGTAAGAGCAGCCTTCCAGATGGAATTGTTCATTATTCTGCAAGGTGTCAGATTAAACATGAAAGCGTGAGGTGTAGTATCTACAAGAAAAAAGTATTTAATATTGGTAGTGTGAATAGGCTTCTCCAGGAAAATATTAAAAATATACATATATACACACTCACAATAAACACATATACATGTTAAAATGTATTTAATATAAGGCACGTATTAAATTGTCCAATATAAATATCTGTAGTAAATAGTAAATACTTATTTTAAATTATTATATTTTAAATATATATGCTTAGAAGGTAAAAATTATATTTATTTTAATCAGCAAGAAAAGTAAATTATTTGGCTGATTATTTTGCACACAAAACTCAGAGGCCAAGCTACCTTTGTTTCTCTTTTGAAGTTACATAAACTGTTTATTAGCATGAAGACAGCACGGTTCTCTGCCAAAAATATCCCTGCTTATGCCAGCCATGGAATCTACATAAAGTTCTGCCCTCCCACAGAGGTGCTCCCTGCGCTAACCCAGCTAGTAAACAGGATGGCGGGGTGATTTTACACCAAAAAGTTGTGTTTCAGGGATTAAAGCAAGGGACTTGCAAAGGGAAACTCTCTGTCAGTAACCAGCAGCCAGCTTCTCATCTCGGAGACAACTTACGAGCAGGAAATGACAACAGGAAAAAGGGCAAACAAAACTCACCGCGGTCTCAAGGGTTTGATTCGCAAGCTTAAGTCCTGCTACTTTTGCCCTTGTTAAATTTTTAAATGAGTATTAATGCAAAGCAAAGGATCAAAAAAGAACATCCTGTGCCTCGGTTTATAGAGCTCTTTTACAGCTGATACAGACTAGTAATGCACACAGCTTCTCAAAAGACACAGGCCTTTCCTTGAGAAGTATCTCCTCCAAAGCTCACCTTCTGGCCACTGAGGGCCACTAAGCCTGTTCAACAGGGACATCAGGGAGGGGCCAAACTGTTGCAGAAGCAACCAAAAACCTCTGAACTAACAGAGATCCAGTAGCAGATGATACAGACACAGCAAGAAGGGACACGCTGTGTTGTCCCAGAGCCTGACCTGATCCTCCAGCCTGGCAGAATTATCACATTCTCCCTTTTTTTTTCATATACTTCAAGCTTTTTGTTGTAATATGTTGGTTAAATCAGCGTGGATAATTTATACAACACAGTACTTTCAAAACAAGTTTAAATCCCTTATCTTCTAGTTTTTCCTGAATCAAAACATGCCTGCTTTACTTGGGAGTAAACTTTTCTCTTAGCTGCTGCAACCAGAATTGTGGTAATATTTATGCCTGTGCAGTCTTATAATAAGGTAATTAATAACAGAAATATACTCCAGCTTAACAACTTTTTATTTTTCTGTATTCATCAAGAAACAAATTTGAATGAAAGTTCCCATTTCCTCAGACAACAATGATTATTGTGAAAATGCCAGTAAGAAAATTTTTTACTTACCACAAAAAGTATATGATAGTTCTAGGTCTGGTGATGTACAAAGAAATTCACTGACTGCAGGGGTAAATAAAATGAAAAAAAAAAGTCCAAACATAGTTACTTTTCTAGCTCAGTATTCAGCGGACTAAAACTTCGTTTTGAGGAAAGAGGAACAAAAATTCAGCACAGTCATCCTTGGTCACGTGTCTTCAGGGAACATTCGGTTATTTTGTCAAATTGTCTGCAATCTTAATTTATCCTGCTGCAGCATTATCAGTTATCACAACAAATTTCGTGAAGAAAAATTATTTCTGCCTTTGTTGTTACATTTTACCCAGACAACACAGCTTAAGCCATGAGTGAAAAATAAAAGAGGAGACTGTGTGAAAAGTGGAAGTGAGAAGTAGAATTGTGATTACCAGAAGCACATAAAGGGCAAGTGAAGTTGACTCATCAGACAGAACATTTGTTAAGGCATAATTTAAACACTCAGAGAGTTTTCTGTACATAATAAAGAGGAGAAAAATCCACAAATTATTAAAGTCAAGTCCACTCTTTTATTGATACCATAGTCAATAACTCTCACCAATTTTCACTAAGCTCACCATGCTTTAAGAACATGCTGGCACGCCGGAAGAGCGTAATTAGATGATGCATTTCCAAACGGAGATACGTATGGGAGTTGTGTGCAACCATCTGACACGTCATTGAGTAGAACCAACCACAGATGTCTTGCATGATGTCGGCAGCCATCTTCAAAGCTGTATCTATCACAGTCATACTTCTTAGTGAAAGCGATTTTTAAAATCCATAGAATTACAACCTATCAATCCCACGCCTGCCTCTCAGACTCCCTCTGTGACCTTCCCTGGTGCTCTTCCCTGCAGCCTCTGCTGGAGAAGCTGCATTGCACATTTTGCCCAAGAGCATGGAGCCCAAGCCCTGACTGTTGTGCAGTGCAGTGCACAGGCATGGAGCCAGGCGGACATCAAACATGAGATGATTAATAACAAAAGCTGTCAATTTTTGACTAGGATGTTTCCGTAAGAACATAGAATCTACCTGTCACAACTGCAGATAGATCAGGAACCCAATTTTAACCTGAGACGTTGAAAATAGTCTAGGTTGCAGATTTCCTAAACAGGAATCACAGTGAAAATTATTTGCAACAAATACAACTTAATTACTTGTTCTGACTCTCCCCACCCCCAACACAGTGTCTAAAAGCTTTTATTCTCAAAAATTCTGTGCACGCTAGGGTAATATTTCTTGTATTACAAAGGTAAAGTAGTAAAAGATTAAGAAATTGGTTTTCAGAAGTCTGAACATGTAACACAAAAGATAATTTAGGAATAGCAACATGAACTGATTGTGTCCAGAATATGGGGAAGTTCATAGACTAGTTAAGGAATGCAAGAATTCAAAGTATCTGAAAGTATCAACTAGTGGGTTAATATATGTAATAATTCACAAAATGAGATAAAACCCTGAAAATTCAATATGGCTAGGGAATTCTCATCAGTATTTCCAAATCTTTCTACAGATCACAAGAAGAGTCCCACTGGCCTGACAGAGTTCAAGACCAAAAGAAACTTCTAACACTTGGCTTCTAAGTGGGAGTTCAGAATAATACAGCGTCCCTGACAGATCTCCAGATCTCATCACACACAGATTTTTGCTATTGTTTAGTAGGATGCTGTGAAACAGGCAAACCCTTTGTGACTACAGCAATAATACAGTTCCATTTCAAAATGGCCAAATTTTGCATCAAAATAGTAAACTATGAAGTGAAATTTAAATAAATTTGGAAGGTTGTAATAGTTGGGAAAAAACCATGGAGTAATGGAGACAGCCACTAAGGGGCAATGAAGTAACAACTAAAGGTTGCTACCTTGTGCATGTGCAGTCAGGAGGAGATTCCTTTCAACCACAAAACCATGGCCACAGATGTCAAGTCAGTCTAATCAGTGAGACTAGAAAGAACACTGCAGGTTTACAAGATTTCATGTAAAAGCTCTTTTCAAATAAGTGAAAACAAGCTCTCTGCTGAACTCCCTGACTTTTCTAGACCTGGTTCAAGAATAGATGCTTTTTTCAGATACTTGCTGCAGTGAATGATACAGATGAGGAATGAGTCCCCCCTTGTGGCTGAGACAGACAGACACATGGGGAAACTTCTGTGTCCCCTCCTTTCATTACTGCACAAGTCAAGACGATTCCAATGCTTTAAAAAATCAGCATAACGAGGTTCCATTTTAAAAGGATCTGGTCGGCTAAAGGGAAATTAGGAACAGTAAGTGTTACTGGTATCAGGGCTAAAATATCACTTATAACCATGATTATAAAGCCTACAACCTTGACTATTGTGTCTGTTCAAATTGTCCTAAAATCAAAATAACCTCAATCATTTTAAAATCTTCTCCGAAAATTCAGTTTTAGATGCTTGTGGCTTTTGTATCGATGCCATTTATAGAACTGACCTCTTGTGATGCTTCAAGAAGCCCCAAACTAGTGTACAAGAGGTGTGAGGAGTCTGCTCTTTGTCCCTTTCAAGTCAGTATGAAGGTCATTGGAGAAGGATCTAAACTTCTATATATTTTATTTTTACTAAATATTCTTTCTTTGCTATAATCTTTTTCTTACATACTCTGTTCCGGAAGGAAGGTGAAAAGGAGAGAAAGAGAACTGGAAAAAAGCCACACAATAGTGTTGGTTCAGTGGAGTTTTGTGACAATTTACTTCATTTATTTTGAAACCCTTTGCAAATACATTTAGTGGGGACCAACTCTCATATCCAGTTAACAGTACATTAAATAAATCCAAGTATAGAGAATTTAGGACTTCATACCTATGACTTTTATCTACACCTGAGATGCTGAAAGTAGAATCACAGGATCACTCTGGGTCTTAAGACTGAGTCCAACCACCAAGTTTAACTCCAAGCCTTCTCACTGATTTGTGGTTAAAACCCTTAAACAAATCAAATGTTCACAATACACCTAAAAAGTGCTTAACTTCCTTGTGACTGCTTTTCAAAATAGTCACTTTGCATTTGGACGGTGGGCTGCAGATGAGTACTTTGACTAGATAAGCACTTTAAAAAGTCAGTGAAATCTCCCTTGGGAAATATTTATAATATACATTATCATAATACCCCATCACAGAAAAATAAATAACAGTATAGCAAAGTACTCTATTTCAAAGCGTTAAGTCAGACAGAATTAAAAACTATGTCCTAGCTCTTGGCATATACCAAAACCTCACGTTAATGGTAAAGTCTTTTAAGATGTCAAAACACATTTATTCAATAAAGAAATAGACCATAATAATTTCATGTTCCTTGCAGGACCGTTTGTGACAGTTTTTGAAGTAGACCTTTTTGCAGCTGGAAGCAGACATGTTTATTACTTCCGATCCCGGGCTTAGGGTTGCTGCTGAAGACACTCCAATATGAAGCGGGTATATGTAAGGTATAACATTCCTCCTCTTCACAGCAGATGGAGCGAAACTGGTACCAGAATAAGATGCAAGACCCAGCGGCTACGGACAAGC